>DWAJ01001331.1:0-23178 GCA_018238005.1 Eurema mandarina | reverse complement strand
CAAATCAACTGACCAAATTCACCCCGGTACTTGTCGGAAAGTAAATTAAAATTCCGACTTTGTGGCGCCCCATTTTTTAACGGCACTGCGCGTTTTCTTATCATTTTTAATCTATCTATACAGTGGTTAGAATGCCGTACAAAAATCATGCGAAATGGGGAAAAAATCAAGGGTTGTACTTTCGAATTCTCACCTGCACTCAGTTGGACAGTTTACAAGTGACGTCATAGTGCTGAATCTTATTATTTTATGCTCTTATATCGTTCTAGATAGGTCACCTGGTGGTTCAAATGACCCATCATTTTTTCAACATGGGCCTGTAGTCTATATGGAGTTAAGACAGTACCTAAGCGTACAGGTAGCGCGAAATAAGGATGTATAAAAGCCGAACACACCTACGTAAAAGTAGAAAGGCTTATATTTCAATACGTTCATAAGAATATTATTAAAAATTAAATATTTATTATTGCCAGACCATTTCCGTGGGCCATTACTTCCGCCAGACGATATAAAATTGATTTAAAAATTAGATAAACTACGTAATTTTAATGGACTAATAGTTTTTATCCTTCTTCATGAGAAATAATTGGTAAATTAAGCTGTATGCTCAAATCGTACAATGCCAATACAAATACAATGCCTATATTAATGGGATATAGATACATGTGCATTTTAGTATTTACATTTTTGTAGTATATACCTCTATTTTCGGATTATTTCGGTTTAACTGATCTGTGTGCGCTATATTAAAAAATCTGTCTTTTACATTGTCACGTCTGAAAAACCATTAAATCAGTGCGAAGTTTGATACAGAGAGTGTTCAGAGGTGGAAAATTTTGGTTTTAATAGGCTACATATTTATGTGAAAGATGACTTGAATGTTAATAAAAATATTTATAAAACAGCTATATATATTTTAATACAGCTGGCAAAATCCGATATGAAGAAAGTGGCGCTACACCAAGTGACACTGAAGACATCAGGTCTATACAGGTGCGAGGTGTCCGCCGAGGCGCCGAGTTTCGCGTCGGCCGCGGACGAGGGAAGAATGGAAGTTATTTGTAAGTCCCCGCGATTTTAATAAAACTTTCCAATATCGTTAACTTTACAATGGTCGCCAATATTGAAGTACTGCCAGCTCCCTGGCTGGGATTAAATTCTACACATTTTAATATCTTTGAAATTACATTAAACCCACGCAACGAACGGTATTTTCTTTGTGGCGATAAGAAACCATGTTTTATGTTTCGAAAGTAATTAGGATATACTAAGAATGTTACCGTGAGGGTTAATAAATAAAATACTAAGAAATGAGACTTTCAATTACGTGGGTAGATTATTTTCCGATGGAGATGTTTTGATTTTATTTCAGCCTACGTGGTATAACCTTTTAGTAGTAAAAGATATTTAATTAAAAAATATACTATAACTTAAACTGTTCTTGAACCCAAGTTACAAATAAAAAACGGTGTCTATTAACACATATAACTTATTGTTTTTTGTATTAATATCTAACTTTAAACTCAGCTAAAATGGAATCCGTTTACAAATGAAGAACAATAATGAAAAATTGATATCACGGGTTATTGTTTGTTTGAATTGACAAAGTTCAAGTTTTCTAGATAGGTACTTAAAGCGAGGGTGGCATGAGAGACGCAACAGGTATGTCAAGGAGGATGTGACCTAACGAACCACTTGTTTCTTTATGCTAAACTCGCTAAGGCATAACCTTTGATAACAAAACATCGCCAGATTGGGGAACAACCCTTTAACAATCTGTTTTTCCTAAACGTTACGATAATTATTTATTACAATTCATTACATGTTATGAATACTTGTCATAGATAATACTTTTTTAAACCACTTATATGAAGAGTTATAAGGAGTACTTTATGTACTAAAATTAGATAATGTTAAAAATATACAGTACCTAACCGTTTTTCATGCTTTTTGTTTATTGATTTTTGTTGTCAATTACTGTTTTTGGACTTTATTCTCTTATATCAATACCGCAATCACTGTCCAATGAAAAAAGATTAGAGGTTAAATTTTTTATTTAAACTTAAGACTTGACATTTCCTACGACTACACCTAAAATATTAAGCTATTAAATGAATCCAATCACCATATTAATCTTTCGAACATTTGTTCTATAAATACAAAATACAAGTTATATCTGAAAATCTGACAATAATTGATTTATGTTGAGCAAATGTATACTATTGTGGGATATTAATGGACATGCTTCGAGTTGTATTGACGTTAATTATTTCGATTACACCGGCTGATAATACCAATTCAGTTTGAGATTTTAAAGTAATGGACTGTTTTGTATTATGGATTTATGACACCTATTAACATGGTTTGATTTTGTTTAATACTGCGATATTCCTTTTGTTTATATATTGTTAAAGTAATATTATATATCCATATCTAGAGACGAAGTCCTTCTCTCCTTTTTGATAAACAAAAATATTAAGATCTATCTGTGTCAAGAAAATAAAGCTAGTAAGAATCCGTGTATGACTCTCAATCATTGTTTTGACCAGCTCTTCTATTTTTATGTTTACTTACTAAATAAGGTTTTAATAAAATATTTTTACAACACAGATCTCCCACGAGAGGGACCACGAATAACTGGTAATGAATTAGAGAATAGAAAAGGGGACTCTTTATTCCTCAACTGCACGTCGGGTCGTTCGTATCCAGCAGCAATATTGAGCTGGGATATAGACGGAGAAAAGGTATCTTTTATTCTATACTAACAATTTTTTCAATAGACATTCTGACTCTACTGAATCAATACGACTTCGAATACTGGTCGAGATATATTCGGTAGACGCCCTGCCGAAACTTTTGTTTGTAAAATGCAACTAAATTCCAATAAAATTGCAAGTAAAATCGATCGATCGCTAGGTTAAAGTTTTTTAAGTTACTATTTTACTGACCTACAGTGATGTAAGTTAATATTCTTATTTTATTCAGGTCACCGACCCTGACTTACTAGTATACTATCCACCTTTACAACACGCCCATGGGTTGTTGTCGACCGCGCTGGGGCTGCGCCTGCCAACCGGGCGGACGATGCAGGTGCGCTGCACAGCACGCGTGGCGCCGGGCTGGCGGGAGGGCAGTGAGGCTGTCGTTGGCAACAGCCAGCTGGGAGACAGCAAGGAGGCTATGCTATTAGGTAAGCTTAGCATTCGTATTTTTGCGTTATATAATGTAATAGCTAGTCCAATGATATATACGTATCGCTTTTAAATTTCTACAATATCTCATTACGCACAAGTTCACTAACATGGCAAGTAAATAAATAAAATCCTCTATATTTGCTTACTAGTATTTATTATCTCCAAACAGTGTCAGATCATTTAATCATTATTTACGCTTCGCGATGTAAACATAAAACATATAAAATCATTTCGCCATGTATAATACTTAATAATTGATAATGTAACTTAACCAAATTTGCTTGTATTTTCTAGATGTGTTAGACCTTGACAAAGTATCTAGACTAATTACGTACCTGAAAGTAAAAAAGTTGAGTTAGGTAGTCTGGAAAATTACGTCGACTTCTCAAATCTTGTAATGTCGCTTTCCCACTTAATAATAACTAAAGACACTACTTTACAGTACTTAACACAAAAGTAAACTTTCAGCCTCCATTACTAAATAAAATAATGGATATAATTCAAGGAGGTGAACATGAAAACATTCTTAAATACTTAATACAATTTTCTCATCTTATACTCACAGTTATCATTACAGCAGAAAGTCCTTCCATTAAGTTGAATAATAACGACGCTTGTTTGTTTCAGTGCGAAGTTCGGGCGCGGCGTCTACATTAAATATAATGCTGTTAACACTTTCCCTCCTTCAAATTCTCAGTTCCCTAATACAATCAGGGACGTGATAAATTATAGCTTGTATTTACTTAGCTGAAAATGTGTTGATGCCTAACCATGACTCCGAATTCGTTATCAATCGGTTCTGATTAGCGTAAGTTATTTATGTACAGGGTACTTGCATATTTAATTATTGTGTAAACAGAATTAAGCCTTACTTAGACTAGACTACGCGATATTTCAAGGACCGTTTGATAAAATTGTGAATTTATACAGTATCGATAACTGAGATAGAATTTCAAAGATTATCATTTGGGGGATATTATTCTTAACTTTCTAAATACCTACAAACAAGTAATATAGGAATTCTACCTACACACAATTTTCGTAAATCCACTAAAATTATTGATATATTTTACTCACTTATGCTTTTTTGCTAGGAAACGTTTTTATATCAGCCATAATAACTCTTATTAAAAAGAATTTTTGGAAAAGCTTCGAGTTAGGCAGTTTCATACATTCTGAGAAGTGGCATTTTATTAAGTTATTTCGACTTCAGTGGGATATTACTTTCCTCTGAAATATTGGATTATTTCCCGTAATAGTTTTTTGAAATAATTTCATGCAAGTATCCTGGACGTTTTTGTAAAATATTTTTAAACATAGGTAATCGTAAGTATCGAATACATATCTGTATTACCTAAGCCACTCTTTTTTTTCTAACGTGCTAACCTTTAGTCACATAAATCACTTTAGATCGCATTTAATTTTTCTATTTTTCAACGAAAACATTAGTAATGCCTTCCTAGTCGGTAATGTTGTAAATATGGCTTAGGGAACTTTTACAATACTGAGATGAGACATTTCTAGGTGTAAAGTTATCTATCTATTTATCTAAATTGTTATCTATTTTTAAAATGACATTTGATTTTTATTTATACTTTAAGCTAGCATATCATATTAACTCATACGCAAATCAAGTTTATGTACGCCACAAGTCCAGTCATTTTGACTGATTTGTATGGAGAACTGTGAAATCGGACCGCTTTAAGTTGTACTTACATTTGAATAGCGTTTCAGTATTTCGGCATGAGCGTGTCAAACGTGTTCTTATTGTGAATGCATCTTGAATATTTTTTGTTTAAGAATACTGTTGAATTTTTTTTTATTTTATTCATTTTTTATTTTTATGGTTGATAAACGGTTATTAAATTTATCATGCATATATTTTGTTAAATATGTCTCCATTGTTATATTCATTTCATCGCATCAACATGCAATTTTGATGATTGGTTTTGATATAATAATGATATTAGTACCCGTTGTGTTTCAGCTGAACATTATTATTCCTCCCTCTAATTTAGAACTCTCAAGTGACAATATGCAATTATATGTTTATTTCTTTATTTTTCACGCACATACAAGATCAGTTTACGGAAATAACGAAAGGATGCTTTATTCTACAGCTTGTTAAAATTTTATCCTCATTATAATACTTGTTTGTATATGTTATTTTTTATGTATAAGCGTTCGCATATTTGTCGACGATGTAAAATTATAATTGTCTTTGCATGAAATTCGTGTTTAATCACGATTGAACTGGACTTAAAAGAAAGATCATATCATCCCAATTATTGAGTGTTTTCGCGCGTAAAATTAAAATTAATAAATAGTTGAGAATTTCATATCACTGGAATAATTGTATACATATCCTTGTTTCTCTAAAAGCCTTGTACATAAAGTAAATATAAACGGGTAATGATTAACTTAATGATATTCTTAAGTCAATTATTAACTCCTAAAAAGCTTATAATGATGACAAGTTTGACAGAAAAGAATAATTATTTCAGTGCGTATCATTTAGTAAGATATTAATGTGAATAGCTTTTAAGACACATGCTTTTGTTGTTCAGTCGTTCTGTAGCTAGAATTCAACTTTTATGATTGGGTTGAAATAAAAATACATTAATAATAATATTTGTTTTATTACAATTTTTTCCCTTGAGGTCTGGAACATAAACATCGATTAAATTGATTATAAAAAATTTAATCGATGCTGCGAATAAACTACGTCTCTAAACTAAAATTTCCTCCTCAGTTCAATTCATGCACACACAAAACACATACACATTCATAGAATAAGCATTTGGAACATTTGGTATAAGGGATGTACGTACGATTTTTTTCATTCGACAAGATTCAACATAATACAAATCGTGGCAATAAAAGTTATGTTCTGAGTTTTTATGTTGACAGAAATGTATTGTAAACCAAAGCGACCATATATTAGCAGCATTCGATTGCGCACAATCGTCTAGCAAAATATTCGTGAAGCAACAAGTTGTATGACATGAAGGATAAATATTGGCTTGTATGTCTGGGGCAAAGTGCTGGCTCTGTAGACAATACACACACGGCTTCCATTAGATTAGTACCCACAGAAAACAATAAGGATAAAGGAATTTATTGCTAAGTTAAGTTGGCTGTAAGTCCTATTTTAAAGCTTAATAGTAATAGTACATAATACAAAAATAAAAACCCAAATACTCAGGGTACTTAATAGAGCAAAGTAATTTCCAAATAAAACTAGCCAATTTGTGAAATTGAACGAGAATAAACTTAACGTTTTTTGTCTTATAAAAAACTTACACGAAGTCAATTTAAAAAGGTCATATAAAAATTTTCCTCAATGGGAATTCGAGCCATAAAATAATATTCAAAATATGAAAATTGCATATCTTAGGAGGCACTTTGTACGTGACCGCAATATGTCGGATCAATATCCGTACATGCCCTTAAGAATGTTACCCTTTGGGCGAGCGAAACAATAACAACCCGTGTTTCGCTACAATAAAGATTACGAGAACGGACGTAAATGGGGTTATTTTTCATTCAGTATGGAAACTATGCAATAATAGACTCGGGAATTGTTTTATGGTAGTTTCCTCCTCCTTTAAGATATTCCTACTGAATTCCTTGGAAATCCTACTGCACCAATGCAGTGTTGCAAAGGAATGTTGTTTTCTTATCATTATTTCGTGAAAGTATGTATTTATATTTCAAATTAGCTAGAACAATTTCATCAAATATATATGACTGAATATGATGCTTAAATATTCAAATATTATATTTAAAACAAAGTAAAATACCGCATAAATATTTGAAAAACGAAGACTTAAAGAAGAGTCTAGAATGCTATGAATAAAGGATTACGAGAACGAACATAAATTAAGCCTTTAGTTTTAGACCGTGATTGGTTTTCAATAATCCTGCCCAGGCAAAGCGTTCAAAAGGAACCAAAAATGCACCTCAAACTTATTACTAGGAAAGTCGTTGAGTTAAGAGAGTAAATCCTGCTTGAAAGGTTCGCAAAGCACATTTTATCCTGACCATCTCGTACAAATTGCTGGAGCTATCTTCAAGATTCTTTTGTCAGCAATCCAACACACTTGTGTACGAGCCCTTTGTCATATTTCGTTGATAAATTTAACTTAGAGGATATGAAATTGAGCGTAAAATCATGTTTGGCTTCCAAGCTGCCCTCTTCAATGGGTTCATGCTTTCTATGGGTCTAACGATGGTAAAGCAATTAGGTTTGACCAATTTTATTAAACAAACTTTCCAAAAGACTATGTTAAGCAGGCAGACAAATATTAAGCAGGTAACCTTATAAAGCCAAATAAATCAGAAGTGCTAACCATTATTTGCTATCTACGCCTAAAAGAATAAATTATTATTCATCACGCAAAAAATCATTTACGTAAATCAAGCAGTGATAGGAGGGTCATCAAAATAATTAAGCCACCACTTTCAAATGAGCCGCCGCGGTCCCCACTGATAAGAAACAACGTGATTATATCGGGGTAATGTGCCAAAACTTTAGGTCACAATTAAGTGGTCGTGTCAAACACGAGTTGTGACTTAATAACGCGGGACACGCGAAAGGGTGTAATTCGCTACGTGTTAAATGCGTGAACGAAGCGAAATAATTGTGTTTTATGTTCATAACACCCTCTAAACTTATAATGAAACCATAACTTCTGTTGTCAAATTTTTGTTCAAAGTTTGCAAACTGTTCAAAAAGTTCAATGTTAATCAAACTGACAGCGTTTTAGGAAACAACACTTTAATAACTTCTCACCGCTAAGATGCCGAGATGAAGGCATTGTTGCTTGTACAACAATGAAATTTGTGTAGATTATTATTTAATTATTTAATTTTTAAGTCGTTCCAAGTTTGGAGAGCTACGCAAAATTCCTTGTGATTGTTTTCAAGATTTATTGTTCCTCAGTAATAGCTATTTGGAAAGGTTTTGGACGCAGCGAAGAGGGTCAAGAGTCTAGGTTCTTTCTTTATAAGTGCGTACTTAAAATGTCTAAAAACAAAATTTTCTTTTGTTAATTGCCTTTGTTTCATAACATTTAATAATAGAACGCGAATTCCTTTGAATTGAATAATTAATACTTTATTTGTATAATACGATAAAGTAACCATTTATTGTTCGCTCAAAGAATACATTTTTTATATGTTCGTAGCATATAGGAAATAATGAGCTCCAAGGTCACTTTAGTTTTCGAAGATTTCTATCAATAAATTTGAAAAACAAAAGGTAGTATTGAACAATTTTTTTATATAAACATTAAAATGCACTCCTATTATAATCTTTTCTCCCTTGAATATTTTTTTGACTGAAATTACTATAATCGAAAATTGCTTCATGCCACTGCATTTATTTATAGGTTTTAATGCTTTTCCTTATTTTGATAATTCGTCTATCTGTAATGGCTGATAACTTGCAAAGTCCAACTCAGATAATAGAATTGAGATAAATGTAATAAATATATCGAGCACGTAAAGATATCTTACGACTTGTTTTTCTATAAATATAGCCTAGACTAATCCGACAACAAATAGATCCAACGCTCCAAAGCGTAAACTAGATTGAAGTCTGAAACTGTTTCACATAGCAGTTATTATAAAATGATGTTTGAAATAAAACAATATTTCTATCCTAATAATAATCCTAAAACCATTAAAAATAATTATTTGAGAAACAAATGAAAAAAACTATTAAGCATTGGCTCATCGTGCTTTTGTAATTAATTATTATTGAAATTACGAGTAGCATTTAAACTATCGAATTGTATTGAATTTCATAATTTAAAACCATTTTTAATATACATGAGAAGGCCTGATTTACTATTTAAATGATTTAGAAAAATTCATTAGGTACATGTTGTTATAAAGAATTTTATTTTTGTTTTTAAAAAAGTTGTACGTGAACCGATTTTTTAATTTCGATGGATAGTAAATAATAAATTCTGAATTTGAAATGTTATTTTAACTATAATATTATAGTAACACCCTAAACAATTAACACAGTTCAAAGTAAATGCAGCCAACGACCAGCTAGCGGACCTTTCCATGCTAACTACAACCAAAGTAATTAAAGTAAATTACTCTAAGCTAACTTATCTAGGTGCAAAAAGTTTGTATACACTGTGTTTATTCATAAATTAGTTAAATTAGGCATGCAATAAACTTTAATAACGGATTAACTGAGATAGTTCAAACAGTTCGCTCTAAAATTGCTCTCGTTGCATTTTGCTCTAGCAGTTTGCGTCTTGTTCGAATGAAATTTTAGATTTTGTATCCTATCACTAAAAACGTGGATCACGATTGTTAAGCGTAATTAGATAGGTCCTGGATGTATTTGAGAACAGTTTGGCATAAAACTTTGCAACTCATAATGAATGAGGAACACATAGCAGTAACAATTCATGGCTTTAACTTTAAGTAGTGAATTGTAGTCGCAATTCTGCCCAATTATTTTGCTTCACAAGAAAGATTGAGAGGGAGAAACTATACAGAGCTGATTACCCATATTCGCTTGTCAAGAGGCAAGGCGTGCTTAAAAAAGTGATATCAAAATTGACAAACACTATACGTGAAGGGCAATTTAGATCACTTAACTTTTACATGTGAAATTGCGAGGCAAAGCTAAAATAAGTAAAACAATAATACCTACAAAAATAATATGTGCTACTTATAACAATATATCAAATAACATGTATGCGAGATATATACAACATACTTTAATAAGTTTTTATTTCTAATGTTTCGAACGCTATAAATAAGTATCGTTCAAAGATAGTTTTCAGGGAACTCTAATTTATCAAATTAAATATTATTGTGTTCAATGTAGTTCAATATACGGCTACAGGTATAAATTTGTAAAAAATACAAATAACAAACACAATGTGCATCTCTCCCACGATTCCAATAACCTAATATGAAACCAAACAACTACTATATTCAAAACTTTTCGAATTCATATTTTCGAAAGCTTTCCATTCAACATAACAGCTATTAAACAATAGAAAAGAAATGCTTTGACGTACAACATTTGTTCTCAATTTATATTATAGCGAGCATTTCTGTAGTACTTTACCCTGAGGGGTCTGATAGTTGACAAGAGACAACGAAATGGCCACATAATCTGATTAGGGGATAGCCGTGTTTTGTCACGCAATACTCAAAGCATAAAACGCCATTTTACCAGGCCGTAGACATCATCCTTTATCCCTGTTTTATATCTCGTGTAGTACTAAGCACTCTTCGTAAGCGTATAATCCCGTCAAGTAGTCAATTATGGCTTGATAAACCATAATTCTCTACTTATATAAGATTACCTCTTATATTATATTATTTTGTTTCAGTTAACATTTATTGCTTTTCCTCAAAATCTCTGTATATGACGTCTTATTTCTACAAGCGCTATTCAATAATATAGCTAGTTAATGATTTTCTGAAATCATTTTGTATTGACTATTATAGAATCAAGTAATTAAAATTAGTAGTTTAATCCGTTATTTTTTTTAAATAATAAAATATTACAGTAAATTCTAAACAAAACCCCATAATGACTGTGTACTTAAAATACACAATACTTAATAATTTCTTAATTAGTATAAAATTCTACTTCTTCTCTTTAATAGTAATTAATTATTAATTTAATATAGAAAATAGTCACGTAAATGATTGTAAGGTTCTTAAAGTTATAGATGTCATCATTTCATGAGCATTTTCCGAATTATTATTAATAAAATATTCGTGATCATTAAGGAAGCCTTACGTTAATATTAGCATCACATCGCAAAATGTAAACGCGTCAGGTAATCCGCGCGGCATTAATAAACCAGTAGATTGCGGGGATTAACTTCGTGAAGATAATATTTTTCATGAAATTAAATTACGAGCGAAAATATGATTTAGATTTAAATAAGTACGTACGTAAATAAGAAAAAAAGCGTTCATTACTTTCTGCGCGGCGTCGGATATTTTATGCACAAAATTGTCGCTCTAACCAAAATCTAAATCGCATTTAAGCCATTATTTAACAACCTATACCTACCATTGATAACTTATTTGTTATCTGCCTATATAGCCCTATAAGGCCTTCTGTATTCTATTTTGTTCATAGTTTTTTTTTCCAATTATAACATTTTTGATCTCCTTCTCGTGCTCAGTCAGAACTGATTGACAAATCACTTCACCATTAAAGTTTTCTCACCCTTCAATTTATTAATATACATGACATCTGTTAACTTCAAGTAACTATTTAGGAATCCAGAGAACATCAAAAATTAAATAAATATCTCATACTATCTTCGAACAGTTTTCAGTGCGAAGATAACATCTTTTATCAATATAACGCCAGTAAAGTACTAAACAGCACTAACAACAATTACATTACCAGCTAAGTGAAGCAGATAAGCTCGTACGTAATCTATCTGTAATTAAGTAACAATACACGTAACTGGTTGTTCTCTATTAATCAAGCAGTTAATAACTAAGCAATTAGGATAAATGTTAGTATTATCAGAATGTTATATTAGAAGAAAGATGTATAAATCTGTCATAAGACTTTCTTAGACGTTTCAAAGTCAAAGTTAGATGTAACTATTTCTTCAACTACTGTATATATACATATAGTATCACTTTTAAGCGAAGTAGCGTATGAACTCTACTTCTTTAAACAAAGTAAAAATGCGAAAAAAGGAGCGTGGCGTTAACCTTAAACATTTTCGATAAAATAAATAACAATGTAAAATCTCACAAAAGTTGGCTAGGACGCCGAGTGCCCACACGTCGCATTAAGGTAACAAATTACACCACTACGAGAACTGCTCACACTTTGACCGCTACGCGTGATAAAAAAATCTCTAGGTCTAACTATATTTGTAATATGGCATAATATAATAAAATCAAATAAGGAACTACCTAAAGTAAATGAAAAAATAAAATAAAAAGAAATATTAGAATTGTTCATAGGTAAGTAATAGGTAAGTTCATAGTTTGGACGCTACGCGATTTGATTAAAGTGTTTTTCAAGGTCAATTTAACTCTTATAAAAAATGGTTTTATAGTGACAGTAGTTTTTTAACCATCATAGTATACACAAAATATGTAGACAATAAACTTTTATCTACTACTTAAATACGAATAATAACTAATTCAAATTAAGTCGGTAAATAAATATTTCGAAAAGCATTTTCGCTGAAATAATTAATATCGTCAAATCTCACAAAAGGACTGTCCCGTGAAACCCCGTGTCCTCTGTCTCACGTCCCATTAAAGTAACAAATTACGCGAGTGTAAGAATTGCTCACACTTTGACCAATAAGCGTGGTGTGAAAAAATGTCCTCCGGGTCTATCTTTCAAGAATAGTGATCAATGGGAGGCAGTCACGCAGTACTTTGGCACGCAATCTGTCCACTCATTCTTCAATTCGTTTGTAGATTACATAAAAATAGCCTAGCCTCTAAAGCCGCCACTTAATTTACTACGATTTGCATTTTCATTATCGAGGAACAAAGCGTCCGTTTATTTAGTTATTGATCTCATTATAAACAAATACGTTTTGAGTTTCATCAAATTATTTTAACGTAAGAGTGAACTGTAGATCTGTTGCACAAATTTAATTAAAAGCTGCGGAGTTTACCATGAGAAGCAAGAGGTAATGCTTGACCCAAAATATCCAAAAGAATAGTGTATGAAGTTTTCCACAGATACTAAGAAATACAAAAAATGGTACGTTCCAAATATTCCAGGAAACCGAAGTGTATAAACAGAGCGGTCCCTTTATATATAATACAAGATTCAATTAAAGATATTTCTAATTAATTTTCTTGTACGAATAAGCAAATTTTATTTTATTAATGTTGCTAATTATGCATGTGCCCATGAATTTGAAACAGCGGTTGGAGTTAATTCATTTATGCGCCAACATTTTCTGTTTGCTTAAATCCTTACTAAACCGTTTCTATTTGCATAGAATTTCAGTCAGATAATTAAATATTATTATTGCTAAGACAACAATTATAGGACACTTTCAGATTGCCTAAGTAAATCTGTTATTATAGAATGTTTTATAATTTATTTATATTATAGTTACAGTATCATACGACACATATTTTATTTCCGAAATGTTATAGTTACGTCTCACTATGAACGAGAGAGTCAATAGCATACAAAAATATATAAAAAAGTAGGTGGTATGGTGTCAGTGAAGTTGAACATTCTTAGGTTATTTTTTGCTTCTTTAGGAAAATAGAGTAAAAAAAGATAATATTTTTTATATTATTGTATTAAAGGGTAGTATTGCCTTTAAACGTTTATATACAATTATATCATCTAAAAGTATAATATAAACCACAGATATATGTATAGCTAAGTATTATACAAATGCATTTCAAAACCGCCTCATTTTAGTACCATAACTGTCTGATCAAAAAGTCTTATAAAAACAAAAGCTGCCAAAAATAAATGTCGTTCAACAAATAGAATCACAAGAAGTTATTATACAAATATACGTTTCATTTAGCTTATATGTTCATAAAGTACGATATCAAAGCCCAATGTACTTAGTACAGGATATTTATTTTCCATCTTCATTAATATTTCACCAAAAAGCGCCGTGTCTTTCGCGTATATTTCTAAGCGTGGTGTGCGTCATTAACCTGTGAGCACAGCGCTTTCCGCGTACTAAGATATGTACCTATTATTCTAGAAACATTAATTATTTTTATACACGTATTATACAGATAAGTGAATAATTAATTACATTAATTGGCTATTACTATAATTGCATAAGCTTTGGATTTTTTCATAATTAATTCATTGCAAACATGACGTACAATAATTAATTATTGACTTGTTTAAATTTAATTCAAATCTCTAAAACATCTTATCCTTAGGTTATGTTTTAATTAATATGCAATATATTATGTGCACGTATATAAAAGCCTGTTTTAAAGGTGTGGTAATTTCACCAATATCTCACAACGAGACGCACTGTCTTTGAGTCATCTAAAACTTCAAGACGTGCTTACTACGACGATTATGATTTGTTATAAAAAGGTTTAATATTACATCTACTTTCGACAATTTTCTCTAATTTTCTACTAGATGATAAAGCAAGTATTTGAGATTATTTCGCGCTCGGCCGCGTTAAGATCTTCGGATTAAAGGGTATTTATGTCCAAAGCTTCGAAGAAGATTATTTATAATCACGTTCTATAAATATGAGGTACTTATATTAGTCTCTACGTTATAGAAGATCTATTTGTTATAGATTCATTTATTAATTATCTTATTTCAATATTTTGTTATAAAAAATGTAAGTGAATTTTTTAGCCTTATTATATACATTATTTACATAACATGACCACATATAGTTAAGTAGTAATATAATATTCTAGTAATATAATAGTACATGAAAAATAATTGAAATTCCATCAAGCATGTACTATAAAGTCAGAGAGTAAACAACGATGCAGCTATCAAATGCCTATTCCAAACATTTCTCGATAAATTATTTAGGCAGAGGCAGTCACGTATTTCCTCTCTCTGTCCCTCTAAGCTATTTTTGTTGCTTACACTTTTGAATAAATGAAGAGAAAAATGTCCACAGCAATTGAAACCGATTCTGAGGAATACATTACTTGCATTTTATACATTTTTCTTTTTGCATTTCCACATACCGTTTTTCGCATGCAAATTTTATTATCTTGATCTTGCCTAAAATACATTACCTAAACGTTAATTAAAGTTGTTAGCATGGATAAGTATCTATGCTTTACCCAATAGCTTCATTAAAATAATTATTTTATTTTTTATTTATTTTCTAGCTGCTGCCCGCGACTCCATCCGCGTGGAATTTATATAAACTTTGACCCCCCTTCCCCTCCTTTTAACCCTTTTTCCAGTTAAAAAGTAGCCTATGTTCTTTCTCAGGCTCTAGACCATCTGTGCACCAAATTTCGTTCTAATAGGTTCAGAAGTTTTAGTGTGATGGAAAGCAGACAGACAGACAGACAGAGTTTCGCATTTATAATATTAAGTATGGATTTTAATAGGAAAACGTTAGTACGATGTGACAACAAAATTGATCCATAAAAGAATCAAATAGCAATAAGTAATAACAATAAAATGTAAGCCAAGTGAGCGTAAATACCTAGTAATGCCTTATCATAAAGTGTAGGTTAAGTTCGGGGTAATAACAATCGGAAACTAAGGAGAATAACAGAGGGTGGGCCGGTATAGCTTTCCGAGCAAACAAAGATGCAATAAACCCAGTAAGACGTCTGTTACGTTCCTACTATCTTAATAAAGCTTTTATCTATCGGGCGGAGTTACACCATGTCGCTTTGCGCAGCCTTTGTTTCGTTCAACTGCATTTTATTTCGGACTTATTTGAGACACTATTTCCCACATATCACACATTCTGCTGGCTTATTTTCTTCTTTATTTCGACGTTTAGCTATTAATAAATTTCGTATAGCGGTGAACAGTAGATTGTTTTTTTTACTTTTAAAACAAATATCTTTCTTATTGTATCTTATTTCTCTTATTACTAGATTTAATTAATTATTTTTATGAGGCAGCAATTAATCGATTTAAAAGATTTAACTGTAATTTCAAAAAGAACGCTGAAACTTCTGACGTGACAACGGCTATCGAAAACACATAAATTAGTATTGTATTGTTGAACAAAGCAAAAACACGTTCTCAGTCTATTTCCTTTTAAATAAATTACATGGACTGTCAGAGCAGAGCTGGTAGGACAGTTTTTCTTACTGTATATTAATGAAGGTAGGTACACGATCCCTGGCGATAGCTACATAATTTATAGACTAAGCCAACTGTTACCATGAAACGAATACACAGGTAAGTAAACGGTCTTGAGTTTGTAGAGGAGTACCTACGGCACTTAAGTTCATTGGCTTAAACGTTCAATCAATACGCCAAACATAAACTCCTAACTTATAACCAATTTAGTAGTATAACGTACTCGTAGCTTACATATAGTATGTCCATAATTTTCTTAACGTATTTATTTATCTTTAATCTATTCCTATAAATAAAGCTAAAGAGCACTCTGTTATTTCTCGAAAATTTCTAACGCTCCGGGATAATATTGTGTATAGCTACATTGATGATAATTGTTGCAATGAAACATTACGTTTTAGTACGGAATCTGATTAGGTACTACGGGTAACCGTGGGGCATGGGTATTAGAGACTTTATTACTACTCTGAAACTTGATTTATTATTTAATGGTTATGATATAACTATAATATAGAGAAATCATATGCAAATGTTTCTTTAAATGTCCTTACATTTATTTCAAATCGGAAAATTTTTGACAAAATAAAAACATTCTTGCAATTTCACTAGTTTAAACCCGAACGTAGCTGCCTTTGTTTACTTGTATCAGAGTTGTTTTTGAGCCTATGTGAAGGAAGGGGTTGCAAGTCAAGCTCCAGAGAAGAGACTCTTGGGACAAGAGACGTAAGTACCATTTTGTCTAAGTGCTTCTTGCTCGAAAAGTCTCTGTATTCGTCGGTTTATTTACGCTCAGGTCAGACTAATTTTAGAAATGTGTATCGCCTTTGTAACTAATTGGCAGTTTGTCGTATCGAGTGGAATTTTATCGAGCAAGTTTTGGGTTTAATAGATTTATTTGGACAAATAACTTTACTATAGATTAGATTTTTCAATTTAGGAAGTATTGATTTGTTCACTTTAAAATCTATTGGTTTTTATTACTGATTTGTTTTGCAACAAAAGTTTGATTTTGAATACGTTATTTGAATTTTGAATGAACATGAGTAAAGAAAATTTAAGTGAATACATTATGAGATATTTGAATTTCACTTTTATTACCAAATTATAATATAACATGATAACTAACTACAATCAAATCCAATTTGATTCCCAGAAATTAATATCAATATTATTTAAAACGAACAAACGAATTTGTTTTTGTTTGTTTTGGATAAATTATTGTACATGAATGTTCCGTTTAATTTCATTAGAACACAAATTACATTGTTTAACAAACTTGTTTTCTCACGTGTTTGTTTTTATGTTAAAAATACATTATATGTAGTGTAGCCACGTGTGAAATGTTTTTATTACAATATATTCTTTACGTTTGTAACGCATTATTATATAAGGTCTTGCCATGGTCGGCCATGATCATTTTCCATCAGGCGATTCGCCTGCTTATTTGCCCCCAATATAAAAAAAAAATAAAAGATTTCCTGTGTAAACGGAAACATCGTTGGGTTGCAACTATGTAAGTAAGCGGCGAACAGTTGTGAATATTAAACAGCCTTAAAATAACCTATTCCTAAATGAAATATTAATGAAGGTCCCTTATAAAATACGCGAAAAATAACCGGTTTATTATCGTAAGAAAAATGTTGTGCAAAGCTTAGCAATAATTATTGTGTGCTGGCAGTTCTAAAATACGGAAGCCAAAAGTTGGACAATAAATTAGCGCAATAAACAGCCGGTGATTTTATTCATTACTTTTCTTGGGGTTTTTTCTTGTAATTGTTTGTAACCTTTGAATCATTATTTTTTCGTTAATGGCGTATGGCTCTGTTTATTTAACCTTTAATATAATAATAAGTAGAGACGCTCTGGTTTCTAAGTAACCTAATATTTCTTATTTAAGCGTGGATTTATCGGTATTGTTTGCCTTTTACAGATTGCGAATAAATTAATTGAAATCGAGAGAGTTGAACATTTTTTTATTGTCTTGCGGCTTCACCTGCGCTAAACCAGACTGATTATTTGGTTTTTCACGTTAACATTACATTCACATAGTGGGTAGCTTAATATTGGTAAAATTGTCTAACCTTATAGCTTATTTCGTCCAGAGAGGGTCTCAAATAAATTCAAATTTTTACATATTTAGAACAGTGTACATAGATTTAAAATGTCTGAAAATGAAATCCATAGAGTGAAATTTTATTATGCTTAGAAATGTATTTTTAATACTTAAATTTTGGTCAGTAGATTCACAGGTTAACTGACTTGTTAAACTTCATAGAAGCATGAATGTATTGGTCGTTGAGGTCACAAGGAATACTTTTCCAATAGGGCATTGCTTTCTTATAAATCTCATTTTTTGTCAAATACGCACCCTTTGCCGTGTCTGTGACGTAGAATAATGGACCAGCCGCTCACCAAATGGAAATGCGGATTATGATAAATCACAAACTTTTGAAATTTGCCGCCTATTCCCGTGATTTATTTGCAAAGTACACAAAACGATATGCGTTGTTTTGTTCGCAACCAGTAAATCATTTTGAGAAAAAATCTTAAATCTTAAGTCACTTCAAAGGAGATGTAACTCTTTTTAAAGGTATTTCGACTTATCAGACTTAAGAACAGAACAATTTTTCTTAATGACGCGTCTTAATCAAGTTAAATTTAAAGAAATCAATCAGACTTTTTAGACTGTAAAAACAATTTTAAACTAAATCAAAAGATGAACTAACCTACTAAAATAGTAGCATATTTTTTTCGTATGAACTATAAAAGAATTTGCCCCATTAACCTTGAATTATAAAATTAAAAAAAGCAGGACCTTATATCAAGCGTAGTTAAAAATCATGAATTTGTAATAAAATGTTCACTTAACCACGTGGTTTTATAATAAAATTTAAATTAAATCAAGACTATGATATCAGTAAATTAACACAGTCTTACCGCTAGTAATTAAACAACAATCAGTTACAATAATTTATCAACATCAATAGCAATTGTATCTGTCGATGGCGATATTAATATTCGGTACAATCTGCCGTAATGATTGGGAATCGATTGTACGTGGAGAGGATTCTAAGACGTGGTATTAACCCGCACTCTGGATGTGTCAATTAGAGGAAAATTGGAATTGGTGTTAGGGGCTTAATATATGTGACACATTCTATATTTGCCGTGAGTGTTAGCAAGAAATGTATCTGAGTTATTTTTTATTTTTTTTATACTAACAATGTTGCATAGATATTGTAGTATTTATGTTAAAATTACCTTTTAGTTCTGATATCAATGAATATTTTTTATATTATTATAAATGTATAGCAAATCGTACAAATAAAAGTAATAAAAATATTCTGTTTTTTTTTAATTTTCAGTAGTTCTAAGTGTCCGAAAGTAATGTTTTCTTTAGCAACTTTCTTCATATCAATCGATGATATTTGTTTGGTAGAACACAAAACAGTTGTTGAGTATGAAGGGCGGTAATTAATGATGGAAAAGCAAACAATCCCTCAAGAAGCAATAATTCGTTATCAGAACTTTATTGGTTGGCGTGTCTAGTCCCTATCTTTGCTAATAAGGAATAGTGTAACTAACGAAAATAAATGTCATTGGGAGGTGTAACATTTTTTATTTGAGCTGCACGCAATCTCTGTCTATTTACGCGTTCGTCCTAATTAAGTCGTTCAGTAATTAACGTAAATTAGGTCAGGATTTTGAATCGTAAAGGTTATCTTTGAGCGTGGTTTGTAGATTAAAACCTCTTTTCAGTTAAAAAAAAACAAATTATTTTACAACATGTGGCTATTAGAAATGTTCGAAATAGGTATGACCAAATACAACGAATACCATTTTATAAACTGCGATAATAGTTTTGTTTGTGTTCAGCTAGGCTTTTATAAATGTCGTTTATTCACACCATTCAATAATTAATCATCCATTCATACATAGAATAAAACGTATTTTTAGAATGTTTATCATTGTTTGATTGTTATAAATTATTGAGAATCTCACAAAGCATATTAGTCAAAAAGACAAAGCATATTTATTAATTTACACAGTTCTATTATGTTATCTTGTAAACAAAATTAATTTAGAAGAAAAAATATTCTAAATATGGTTTTATATGAGAAATTTATTTGAAATGGTAAAAGTTTGTGCTACAATTAAAATCAACTGAAAATAAATCATCTATTTATATCTTATTAAATGACTGAATCTGAAAAATATGAAAATTAACAAACAAATCGTAATTAGAATCCTTAATGTATGCGGTAAAAATACAAGTTTAGAGAGGCTGTTGTAGCAAACAGTCGTAAATCTGATACTCCGCTTCGGTAATGGGTTTTCTTGTGTCAACAAATTTTACGTCACTAACGGAGGAGTAGCTACGCTTAAAGCCGCACTTTTGTTGACTCACATCTCCGAGATGCGAGACATTCACATATCCAATATTCACTTAGAACGTGTTTCGTTTTTAAATATGTAATTTTATGAAATAATAAAAATAAACAAGTATGAGAAGTCTAAGAGAAATAGAAACATATTGACATTAGAACGCCAAATACACGACATGGTAAGACATTACATGACGCCAATTAGATGACATGAAAAACTTTTATCTTTGCATATATTTCAGCCGTCCTTCTATTAACTCATTTAGTATCAAATCCAGTACATATTTCAGTGTTATAGACTATAACACGATGTCTTTGAAAGTCATCCTTTGTAAATATAAAACGCGTGGGCATACCGCAATCGTTCTGTTTAGAAGAAAAGAGACGATTCAAGTTTCTTATAATAATTAAGCTAGTATTATCGTTATAATATACTTTCTTTAATTGTCAAATTCCTAACTGAGTGTAATACTCTGCAATATTGCTTAGAGAACTCGTTGATGAGAATAATAAGGTCCATAGAAACGAAATGTGAACTTTTCGATGCTTTATGGCCGCACGTGACATGTTACTTATTTATAGCTTCGGCTTAACTCCATAACGAATAAAGCTTGAGACGTGCTTCATGAAGGTAATTAAACTTTTTATTACCTTAAATCTTTAATGTAATAAAAAGTACGTAAGGTAATAATACGTATCTACGTATGAGGTTTTGAAACTCTGTATGCAAAATGATGAAGCCAATATAATATTATGTGGTGAGAATTATTGGTATTACGTGGATCAGGGGGTAGGTTCTGGCCTTTTATGAGGGAATGACGGTACTTAAATGCTTTTTGCTAAGGTAATCTCAATTACGTCAAAAAATTGAACTGACGATCGAATTTGACGAACATAAAAGTAGCTTATTTCAAATTATAATTACTTTCGCATTTAAAAAATTCTTTTTTACCAAATAAAAATGATATTTTACAATATGCATCTGTCGCATTACCTGTAATGCGAGTACCAATTATCTGGAGCACAGTATTTCTGAGCTCAGTATCAAAGCTCAATAGTGTATAACTTGGAAGCTGTTATTCAGAGTGGAGTATTTTCTCGTCCAAGGGCGCAGTGACGTTTAGTAATAGCGTTCTCGCTCGTTAGCGCTCCCTGGCCGCGGCTCAGTAATCCGATTCCATTGCTAGTTCCGACAAATTTGCGGTCTGTTGAGTCGATGCCGTATTGCCAATGGACCGGCCCGTCACGAACGGTATTTCCTAGATCACTATCCCTATTAACGTAATATGAATCAAATGAGGATTACGATTTCACAGACCGTTGATGTCTTGTTATGTGCATACCGTACGTACGTACGGGGGTAGGTGTGAAATAAGTTAGACACGTATTTTTGTGCATATGATAAATTTTTAATATTTAAAAATAGTTAATGCAAGTTTTTATACTACAGTAATGTGTTAAAGTTTCACTGTACCTGCTAGTGTTACAATCCTATCTTCTGTACTACTCTTCTCAAGCAACATAATTTTTTTTCACTCACTTTCACTAACCTTGAAACTATGGATACATTGAAGCAATCTATGAACGATATGCAAAAGGATTTTCAAAACCGATTAGAAGATTTTTATAAGGAGCTGCACAAGGTCACCACTGCACCTGCATCTTCCAGCCCTGCGTCAAAACTCGCTAGTGATTTTGAAAACTTCCGATCGTTTGTTATGAAGTCTTTTGAAATTTTGTCATCTCAAATTGATGTCCTTTCTCGACTTTATGAGGATCAAGAGATGCGATCTCGACGAAAGATGCTGTTAATCCATGGTGTTCCTGAGCAAAACAGAAATGTCTTCGATCCAGTTCTCAAGATTATCTCTGACGTTCTTAAAATCCCTGATATAGATAAAGAAGCCATCAGTCGTTGTCATCGGCTAGGTCGTCTGAATGAGGATAAACCCAGACCTATTCTTATAAAATTTGGTGACATTCGCATAAGAAATAGTGTGTGGTTTGCGAAGACCTTACTTAAGGACTCTGGCTATACCATTTCTGAATTTCTCACGAAAGGCAGGCATGATATCTTTATGTCTGCTCGAAAACGTTTTGGAGTTGCCAAGTGCTGGACGAGGGACGGCATTATCTTCGTTCTTGATTCGAACTCCAAGAGGCATCGTATTACTCGCTTAAGTGAGCTCGATGCTATTCCTTCCTCGAAGATCGCTGCTTCTAGTTCAAGTGCTAGTAACTTCCAAAAAGAGGGGAAGGCTAACCAAGGCATCAGAACGCGAAGAGTCGCCAAAAACCGCTAAGTTTATTTTACTATGTTTTCCACCTTTATCACATTTGTTTGAATTCTTTGCAATATTTTATTATTATTTATTAACTATGTGGTAATTGTACTAAAGTTTAAATTCGTAACTCATATATATGCTATGAATCAGTAGTAAACTTATTAATGCAGCCACTTGTTTACACTTTACACCTTTCTTTGTGACGTTTATAGTAGATTGTCAAGTGTCAGTCGCTGTCAAAGATACATTCGCTTTTATTGTAATAGAGTCTTGACTTTTTGACCTGGCTGTTGTAATAGTGTTATTCAAAATTATTGATTATATGCATATATATGTATATATATTTTTTTTTTTCTAGACACTGGCAGTTTCATGAAACTGAAACAAAAACCCATTTTTTTTTTTTTTTTTTTTTTTTTTTTTTTTTTTTTTTATTTTTTTTTTTTTTTTTTTTTTTTTTTTTTTTTTTTTTTTTTTTTTTTTTTTTTTTTTTTTTTTTTTTTTTTTTTTTTTTTTTTTTTTTTTTT
>DWAJ01001330.1:0-23188 GCA_018238005.1 Eurema mandarina | reverse complement strand
GATAGTCTTAGATTTCATATAATTCGAAAAACAAAGTCGACCTCGGGAACTATTGAACCGATTTTTTAATTATTTTATCAAAACTTAGACACAATATTTAAACAATTACACCTCCCAAAAATATTTCATGACTAACGCTCAAGTAATCGTTCCAGCATCAATTGCCTCTTGTGCCACTAGGTTGATTAAAAAATTTTCAGTTTCATACAAAAATATATTCCGTATATTTATTTCCAAATATCGCCCCGTATTTTGGCGTAGCCAATAGTAAAAATCGCATTAACATCTGTCTAGTAGTTTTCGAGATTTTGTACTAGAGCGATGAGAATTGTCTTTAATATTACTTAAATCAATAAATTCTCATTTTAATGATACTATATAGCTACATTTATAAAACCTATAATAAAAACTATGTGCATCGTAAATCCAAATATATTTTTTTTAAAACATAGCAAACGAACAGGCGAGCCAGCTGATACAAAGTGGTCTTCGCCGCCCATGAACACTCGCAGAGTTTGACAACTCTGGAGTGGGTTGCCGACCTTTGAAAAAGATGTAAAATGAAATAAATAAATAAATAATACAGTTCATTCTGCGCGAAGGGTCGTGGGTTCGATCGTGGGGATCGACCGGAAAAATATATTTGTAATTTACAATTGTGTTTTTCTGGGGTCCGGGTGTTGCTATGTATTGTATTTATGTATTTACAAAAGAACAGTATGTATATGTAATTTATTCCGTTATCTAGTTGCCATAACACAAGCTTCTGCTTACCTTGGAACCAGATGGCGCTGTGTATAAATGTCCTGAAAATATTTATATTATTATTTATTATTCTATTGCATCTGCGAAAGAACCCTGTACCATCTAATCAATATGGTGACGGCAGTATCGCTCAGCCATCGCTGACGCCGTCATACATATATTTTAACATATAAAAGAAAGCTTTCAGAGAACGAATAGGTCGCGATAAGATAAGTATAATATTTTATTTGTGTTTAATAAGCGCGAAATCGTTATCAGAGACGGTGATTCGTATGAAATTGTTGGTTAATATTTTATGAAAATATTTTCGAATAACGATGATTAGTGATTAGTTATTTTTATTAATATAGTACCGAACAGGCTTTTTATGATTATTTATGTTAAGTTAGATATATAAAGCTTCCATATTAAAAAAACTATCTACAAAAAAGTCGCATGAAAATTCGTTGCATAGTTTTAAAGGTTTAAGTATACATAGGGACAGACAGAAGAAAGGCGACTTTATTTTAAACGTTGTAATTATTGGATATATCATATTTAATTGAGTGTTTCAAAAGATTTTATCTATGTGATTGTAATTACTCTATAGTATTCAATAATACATACTATTATAGATACGATATAACAAGAGATTGCAAAATTATTTCTTGATAACTAAATTACACTATTTCCGACTAACATAAGTTGATATTAAGCTAAAGTACTTTACACGGACTAACTTAATTCAGATTTAAACTTAGTTAATTTTCCCTTTAACATCTTCCTTAATCTTTCAAGTTTTTTAAGCAAATGTTTCACGAATTAGTTCAGGAAAGTGTTTAGTTTATTGACTATGGTTTATATAAGTTGAAGTCAAGTTAATATGGTTTATCGTAAACATTGTGAGGTATATATAGCCTGTAGGCTTTAGTTAGGTGGGCGGTCGGCCGCACTGCGCTTAAAATATTTTGGCGTCTGCCGCGAAATTTGCCTACAGAGTACCGCATTCTTATAGAATAGCCGTGCCCCGCGGTTTTACCCGCGTAGTTCCCGTTCCCGAGGCAATACCGGGATATAAAGTATTATATGTGTTAATCAAAGGTATCACCTATCTACATACAAAATTTGGACTAAATCGGACCAACCGTTTTTGCGTAAAAGAAAAACAAACTTATATCGATATATTTCATAGTTTCACATTTATAATATTAGTGGTACTATAGGCATTAGCTTTTATAGGCTTTTATTTCTTTATTTGTGATATTATTATTCTCAATGGGTATTAAAATATTATATAATTAATATAATTAGTTAGTTATTTTAATGAGTAAGGTATTGAAAATAAATATACTTATTTATATAATTTAATACAATTTTATTATAACACTAGCTGTTGCTCGCGACTTCGTCTTCGTAAGTCAATCTTAGAACATATTAGATCAGATAGACATATACTTTTCGCAGCGCACGCAAAGGAAGCCCTCAAAGATGAATAATTTTCCCTTTTTTTTCCACATTTTCCATTATAATAGGAGCTAACCTATTAGTAGCAGCATGATGTTATGTAGCCTAAAGCCTTACTCGATAAATTTTCTATTAAATAAAAAAAGAATTTTTCAATTCGAACCAGTAGTTCCTGAGATTAGCGCGTTCAAACAAACCAACAAACTCTTCAGCTTTATATATTAGTATAGATTTTTAAAACATATCTATGGTAACTCTAATAAATACTTTGAAAGGCGCTTCTTTTAAAAGCGACCACATATCCCAAAAAAATCGTTTTCCAACTATAGCACTACAGCGCATTATGCGGCATAATGCTTAACATTGAATGTTACATCTACTACTACATCTTTTTTTATTCATGTATTGGGCACTCTCAAAAGTACTAAGTAGTGCTTTCGCTTGATGCGTGCAATTACACGTGCAGTGACAGAAATTTAACAAATGTTTTTCTTAAATTTGACAGAGATCGAAATGTAGCACTATGCTCTCTAATTGAAAAATGCTGTGGACTGTACGTAGTTTAATTGTTACACATAGTTTTAACATATTGGTCGTGTCTATAAATAATTTTCATATGAACGATACAAGGTCAGGTGACGATAGTATGTTATGTATTTGTTGTTTGAGTTCCATCAGCGATAGTAAAATTAAAATAGATTGTACAGTCGAAGGTCGGAAATATAATAATAATAATTATTATAATAGGTCTTTATTTTTTCCACAATACATGATTCTAACGAGATAAACAATTGTATTTTCGGAGACTGGTGCCTTAACTAGGTTTTTGGCCTTTATTCAGATAAAAATTTCTGTGTGAATGTGTAGTCCCCTTTTACTTAATTGTTTCATTGTAACGTTCTCTGTGTTTTCATTATTTCGTCCTCAAGTCACGACACATCTATCTATATATAAAAGATATATATAAAAGAAAGTCGTGATAGTTACTTCACTTATAACTCAAGAACGGCGGAACCGATTTAGCTGAAAATTGGCAGGGAGGTAGTTTAGAACCAGGAGAAGGACATAGGATACTTTTTATCCAGTTTCCAGAGAAATATTTTTTTTATGAAAGTAAACGCGGACGGAGTCGCTGGCAACAGCTAGTTTTTAATGAAAACTAGCTGTGTCCCGCGATTTACCTGCGTAATTCCCGTTCCCGTGGCAATACTGGGATGTAAGCTATCCTATCTATCAAGTTGGATCAAACTGCTCATGGTGTGCAAATTTTATAATAATCGGTTAAGTGGTTTAGGAGTCCATTGAGGACAAACATTGTGACGACGATCTATAGACATATATTAAGATTTTATAGTAAGATGATTCGTGGTTCTAAATTCTAATGTGTTAATGTACTTTTCCTTTTAACTGTACGCGGTACCAAATAGTTTTAAATATCGGAAAAAAATTGCAATACACCAAGAGTTTAAAGTCGTAAATTTTTTATAGGATTTTTGTCTCTACTGAAATAACTTAATTATTATTACTCAAGTTACAACAAATTTCCATTCTTTCAAATCATTATACAATAACAATCAACCAATTTTTACTTTAATACGTAAAAAAAATAAAATTCTGTCCTTATTAAATATATCTTTTATACAAACAGGCAACTAATTCACTATATCTATTGTATATACATATTATATCGTATCTATCCTTCAAGACACTTAAAATACGATCAAGAAAATAAATTAAAATTATCGAGCGATGCACTTTTGGAAGTATTCCAGCAAGCATTTTTAATTATCGCCGACATCCAACCGTGTGCCTCAATTATGGAGTCATTATTTTAACGAAACAATTGGTAATAACATTCCATACGTGTACGAAATTAATAAATCTAAATTGAAGTACATGTACATTAAAAATTAATTTTCTCTTAGTAAAACTAGGTACTTTGAATTAAAATAAAAACCATCAAAAGCGGTATAGTTATTTTCGAGCTTTGAATTATATAGCTCATCACATGAAGACTCCTCCATCAAATTATCTATATGAAAATTTGAGGCTGTTAGAAAAACTTTTAGGGTTTTTTTTTAACATTTAATGTTCCTAAATTTTACTAATTATATTGCATGAGTTATCAAATAAGTACGTTTTTAATAATATTTGATTTTTCAGCACTTGCTGATCACAAGAATGAAGACTGGTACGATGACTTATTTGCACCGGACTTCAACCCTGATGAAAGCTACGAAGATATTCCACACGATTCCAAAGAAACTGGAAAACTTCATAAAGTCGAACATTTAGATGACGATGAAAGAGTTCAGAACGATATAGAACAATTCAAGAAACAACTACAAGATGACATCACTGGAGCTGAAAACGAGCCTGAAATTGATATAGGCGATTATCAGTTCGAAGATAACAGATTTGATTCTGAAATGGCACGAGATGCTGCTAAAGACGATCCCATTCAGCCCTTTCTATTAAAAGATAATAAAGAAGAAAAAGCATCTGTTAATTCAAAGCAAGAAATGGACGATGATGCATTTGAGGATGCCATTATAAGCTACTTAGATAGTAAGAATGAACAAAACCCAGACAAAGACATATTAGAAGAAACAAAAGCAATATTGGATGAAGAGAAGGGTAATGATTTTGAAAGTATAAAGCCTTTGAGCGAAGACACGTCTGATATTAAAGATATTGTTGAAGAAACTAGTAAGATTTTAGAAGAAACCGATGACAAATTTGATGAAAAAACTACGACTATGAAATCATCAGACACCAAAGATAAATCTTATGCCGAATTCATAAGTGAATTAGATGAGTTAAAGAAAATGTACAAAGAATTAAAAGATGACGTTATTAAATCGAATGAAGATTCGGATGAATATGATTCCTTCTTTACGGATAGCGATGAAGCTGATAACGAATACGCAGAAGATTACAAAGAAAAGTCTGAAGAAGACAACGCTAGCAATGATGAACCATCAGCAAAAGCACTACCAATACTATATCTAAACGATGCTCTACCAGCTGCTGAAAATTCCACACAAGAAGTAGTTTTATCAGAAGATACTGCGACAACTTTGAAATTAGAAACTGAATCTGACAACGAAAACATAACAACAGTATCAGATGTTGGAACGACGGTAAAAAGCACGTATTTGCCAGAAATTACAGATTTAAACGCAGATGACAAAAAAGAATTTGCCGAGAAATATAAAAATGAACGAGGCGCTCACCACGCAGCGACTACCACCCAGGAAATTCGTTTAAGTGTTGATGAAGTTACACACATTGTTTCACCAAATTACCCAAGCAATTATCCAACGAATCAAGTTATAGATTACATTATCACGGGCGATGGTGTTGGCATTGAGATGAACGTCACAGACGTAGCTGTCAATGGGTTTCTTGGAGACTACATACTCGTTATTCCAGGTAATATTTTTACATAAAATTTATAGAGGTTTATAATAATATCTTACAAGTAAAACCGTTGATGAATAGTCATTAATTCCAATTAAAGAATTCGTTAAGCAATGTACTTTTAGTATGAAAAACATTTTGGAAATCTACTATCAAAATTTTTAGATAAAAAGGAAAATATTCTGTACAATTATCGTAAATGGGCTTCAAAATCTAGTTAGCTATACAACCGTACTGCAATATTGAATCTGAAAGGTATATCTGTATTCAGGACAGACAAAAGACGACAGTTCAGATGGCATCCTCTTCTCCTACAACGTGAGGTCCGAGCGACGGTTCAGGTTCACTGACGTAGACCGTATGTTCATCCGGTTCGAAGCCATGGATGGCTCGCAGCTGTTCCGAGGATTCAATATCAGCCTTAGAATGATCAGTAAGTTTATTACAGTGTTTTGGCTTCTATTTCGTATAAACAGTTCGAAAGAAAAGACATCGATAGATGACATGGTTTGGTTTAATTATTACTTGTCTTCAAAACATTGTTCCTACATGTGTGTGGTTGGTTGCTACGTAGTAAGACCACATATTGAAGAATCATATATGATAAGTACCTACCCTTGTCATGTGTTAATAAAGATGTTAAAATGAGAACACGAAACTTGAGTTCTTCGCTACATAGACTTTCAAGGTTTTCTACAACAGATTACTAACCATATAAATATATAAAAGTCAAAGAAACAAATTGAAAAATTATTTTTAAAGTCTTCAAATATGTTTTTATTCAACAAAGTTATATATAGTTATAAATCGTCATAGAATTACAAAAAGTTTTACAGTTTTTGTCTTATTTTATTTGTATTGTAACTATTATTATTATTAAACTATTAAATAAATAAATAAACAAATTAAACTTTCACTAGAATCTATTACTTTTAAGGGTAATACATCTTATAATAGGATCTATTTATCATTAACCTGTACTGAAACTCCTTCCAACTGCCTATACCTGGTATAACAATTGCAGTGCCCAGAACAGACGTGGTAGATGAACCAACAGACGAAGCTCCGATCATCAGAACTACAATGGACTCACTCACGGTCAACCTCGGAGGTGTCTCACAGAACGGCTTCTTCGCTATCGCCGAAGACTTCCGCAAGATCATCGCTGATATGGCCACCATGTACATCAACGCTAAAGGCATTGAACCAGGCTTGAATAGCACGTAAGTTCATTTACAATATACTAGCTGTGCCCCACGGTATTACCCCTGTAGTTTTCCTTCCCAGGGTAATACCTGTCTTACTTGTATGTATGTGTGGTGCCGCTGCTGTGCGGAACACTTTTTTCGGTTGATTTGTATGGGTATAACATATCTATTATTATAATTACATTGACCAGGCTGCATATAGTAACATTTTTGAATCTTCATGGTATTAAGGATTTACTACCGGTTCGAAAGGCAGTTTCTACAGAGAACTATAATATATATATATATATAGTTTATATATGTAGTTTTAACATTACCGATATGATAAACGTAAAATGGAATATCAATAAACTATTATCGCTTGTACAATCTGCATTAAATGTCCTACAATAAATATTGTTATCGTAGGATATATAAGTGTTATAAATGTATTAAATTATTGTATGATTAAGCGATCATATTTCTATGTAGAATCGCGTAAATTCGTTTGTTCTAGAAAACCTTGAAATGGAAAACAATGCAAGAATATAAATAAATATAATCTAAATCTTTGGAATAGTTATATTTATAAACCGTTCGCTAACTATCAGGAAAAGAAAGTATTTAGTGGTTATATCTCTTAAGAGTTAAAGGCTAAAACTAAACAGTTTTGATGGAAGTAACAGAACAAACTATAAATTTATGCATTTCGTTAAAATTTAGGCTTTAGGTACGTATTTTAAGAATACTTGCAACAAACAAAGCATAGCATATACAATATATATATACGAGTAAACTAGCCATGGTCCGTGGTTTTACCCGCGTATTTCCCGTTTCCGGGGCAATACCGGGATATAAAGGATGGTATGTGTTAATCCAGGGTATCACCTATCTACATGCCAAATTTTAACTAAATCGGTCCAGCCGCTTTTGCGTCAAAGGATAATATATTCATACATACATACTTACAAACCTTTACAATTATCTTATTAGCAGAATAGTAGGATTTAGAATGTAAGAACTAGGTCATTAAGGCTGTTAGTCGAAATGACTGCTTATAGAAAAAAAAAACATACATCCAGCCTGACATTCTCACACACTTTCACATTTATAATTTTAGTAGAATTTTTTCTCCACATGTATTTAGATAAGTTCAAAGGCTGAAGTATGCGCTGACATTCTTGCGTGCATCTAATCGGCGTTTGGGCTATTTCTGACTGACATACTCTATGTGTGTGTGTGTGTGTGTGTGTGTGTGTGTCATACATCCTCACTTATACATGACACAAAGTTAAACTTTACCGTACAGTAAAATGAAATGTTACGTAATTGTGTGTGAGTTGAGTGAAACGTGTTAGTAATTTGTTTATAATATAATTTTGTTATCTAAAATATCAATTATAATAAAAGAACCTGCTACGCTAAAAGTCCCGCGCTAAGTACAGCTTTTTTTAGAAAGTATGTAACGGATAAATGACATATACTTTAGGTCCCAAAAAGATAAATTATAAACGTACTAGCGACCAACCCCGGCTTCGCTCGCATATATTATGCATGTAATTAATTGAGGTGTAAGCTATCCTATCTTTTAAGCTGTATCACAGTGTGCCAATTTAATTTAAAATCGGTTCAGTAGTTTAGGAGTCAATCGCGGACAAACAACGTGACACGTAATTTATATAAGGGCCAGACAAAATTAATTACAACCAGTCGGTTTCTTTTTTGCATAATATGTACCTACTTATTAGCAGAATTTAATTATTATAGAATACTTCTTGTGCATTGACTAATATACAAAAAGGTTTTTGAATTAATTAATTCTAGTTGGATTTACAACTTTACAATTCATTTCGTGTGACTCATATTAGTAATTAGTTCGTCCTATCGAATTCTTAGACTTGTTTTTTCCTTAAAACACGCAGTGTACTAATTAAAGTTTGGTGATTACATGGCTATTTATAAAGTGAAGTGTACACTTTAATATAATGCCTTTAATATTATTCATAAATATTGTGAATATTTTCTCCTCTATCATTTACCGATTAGATAAAGCATCGACTACTTACAAAGGATAACAATTAATAATTGTATTCCTTTTAATTAATGCTAGCGATCCAACCTGGCTTCGCTCGCATATATTATACCTACAGAGCTTATTATTGAATCACTCTATCTATCAAAAAACGCATGAGAATGAGTTGCGTAGTTTTAAAGATTTAAATTGCATAGGGATATAGGGACAGACAAAGCGACTTTGTATTATACTATTTAGTGATTGAACACATACGCAAAGCTTGGTACAACTTTTGCTACAAAGCTCCGGCGGAGTACGCATGCGCGCGCCTCACACATGCGCTAACAACGTCACGTCTATTTTAGTAGTCTGCCCGAGCCGACCGCATCGCCCCGCGCCTCAAATACACATCTAAATCAAAAGAAACAACAAGAAACAAGCCCACGACGAACCCGCAACATGACCAGGAGCCAAGCGAACTTAGAACCTTAACAACGCTGACCCAAGTGCTCAAATGCGGCAATGCGCCACATCGATCTCAGTATTCCCTGATGCCAAATCATAGTGTCAAATATTTACCATGGAGCCGTTCATCGATAGAAACAATTTCGCGATCAGCGCGATGGTCACGGTCGCTATGCAGATCCTGTTCTTCACGATCGCCTCGCTGTCCCAGAGCGACAAGGTGACGGATTTCACTGGTGGTGCCAACTTTATCATAATCGCTTTACTCACCTTCTTTCTCGGACAAGGAGGGAACACCCTGAAGAACTATGACAGCAGACAGCTGATGGTCACCGCTTTTGTTTGCCTGTGGGGCGTGAGACTCTCTGGGTACTTGATATACAGGATCTATCACATCGGGAGAGACAAACAGTTCGAAGATCGCAAAAGTAATACGCTAAGGTTCGCCGTGTTTTACACATTCCAGGCGGTGTGGGTGTACGTGGTGAGTTTGCCTGTGATCGTCATCAATTCTGCGCACCATTCGTATCCTAAAGCTCCAAAAACAATGACCACTTTAGACTCGGCTGGCGCTGGTGTGTTCGTGTCTGGGCTGCTCATAGAAACGTATTCTGACTTGCAAAAGTTCGCGTTTCGACAGGAGCCAGCGAACCAAGGCAAGTGGTGCAACGACGGCTTCTGGGGCCTCTCCCGACATCCCAACTACTTCGGAGAAGTCGTCCTCTGGTGGGGCATATTTATAATATCCCTGAATATCATCGAAGGTATCGAGTTTGTCGCTATTTTATCGCCTCTGTTCACCACGGCAATTATCCTCTTCTTATCAGGCATACCGTTGCTCGAACGATCGGCGGACGAAAAGTATAGAGATAACCCAGATTACTTGTACTATAAGGCGTCTACGTCACCATTCATACCGATACCGCCCTCGTTTTACGTGGAAGTGCCAAAATTCCTCAAGTGCGTGCTGTGTTGCGAGTACCCCATGTACGATTACACGAAGGAGGACTTCGCGGCGCCGACCATCGTCACCGAGACCACCAGCATATCCATGGTGCAGTCCCAGACATAGCTATTGAACGCCGCACGAGACGTTGCGGCAAAAGAAACCGGCCATCCGAAGAGTCAGAACCCCCACAAGCAGTTGTGATACACGGCCGAGGAGAAGCCTCCGATAAAGTTGCCAAATTCGTTGCCACTCAAACAAAATAACACGTTAGATATGAACCGTTACAATACGTATATGGATAACTTGCGCAAGAGCAAGAAACTAGCACTAGACTTAATAGATGACACTAAAGATATTATTGAAGAGGAAGAAACTCCTATTAAGAATGTAAGGTTAAGGACGCCCTCGGATGACTTAGAATTAAGCAAACCTACTACTAGTAAAACCGACAGACCCGCAGAGTACGTTAAATACGGTAAAATAACGTTCAACACGACAGCGATTTTGCATCACTACCCGCAAATGAATCAAGGCAATCATTTGCATAACAAAAAGAAGTCAAACGCCACAGATAACACGAAGAAAGACAACAATAACGGATCAGAAAATAGCACTGAGACTAAAATAACGATAAGTAACGATGCACATAACGTTAACAATAACGAAACAGTTATTAGAGTGGATAGTATAAATAGTATAGAACCAGTAGATGTATCTAAGAAGCCCGTTAAGTTTACGGAGGAGAAGTTAGTATGAGGGTTGGTCAACGTCGGGTTCCAGTTTGAGAGATGGAAGTTCTGGTACAGGAAGCCTGGCCGGGTAAAACAAAACATATCCAAATATAAGTTGCTGTAAATAAATATAAGACTGGAAATAATATACCTGATTCTAATGATACTGAAGTTTTGCTGTGTAAATAGATGTTGTAGTGGATTGAGGACTATAGATGACATTAGCCGACTCCGTCTCAAGAATATATTATAGTTAGATGTACGTACTATTATTGATGTGAGAAGATTAGACAGCTAAATTTGGTGAGTGCTATTTTTTATTAAAATTCTATACTAATATTATAAAGCTGAAGAGAATAATTGCTTGTTTGAACGCACTGAGGTCGGCAACTACTGGTTCGAATTGATTATTTTTGTGTTTGATAGTCCATTTATCGAGGAAAGTTTTGGGCTATAGGAATAACATGTACTAGGGGACTCGTGCCCACTTCGTTGGGTATAATGTTAACAATCCTTTTTTTTATATAGCCTATGACACTCACCAATAATGTGGCTTTCTATTGGTGAAAGAATTTTTAAAATCGGTTCAGTAGATCCTGAGATTACCCCTTACAATTTAACAAACACACAAACTTTACTTCTTTATATATTAGTATAGATTATACTATAGGCCTTAGTCATCCTTGGACTATCCTACATAAAAAAAGTTTTCAACTCGAACCAGTAGTTCTTAATGTAAGCGCATTCAAACAAACAATAAACTCTTCAGCTTCTTTATTATGTTTTAGACTGAGGTCTAAAAATACAAACACTAGAAGTATATCCAATTAGTGTTACCTGTTACAATAAAACGAAAAAGTATAGTGTGAAAACGCCTTATATTTATAACTTTTCTTTCATAAAAATGTAGACAAGCTTTACAGTCTAAACTTTATATATAATATTGCACAGCAAAACGGCTGTATCGATTTAGTTGATATTTGCTATTTAGATAGATAATACCCTGGATTAAAACATTGGATACTCTTTATCCCGGTATTGCCCCGGGAACGGGAACTACGCGGTTAAAACCCCGGTAAGCGGCTAGTTTTATTTATTATTGACAAGGTGACCCGGCGAACTTCATCGATATGAAGGGCGATATATAGGGCGATCCCTATAATCATGAAATATCAAAAAGTGAAATGCTAATCTTTTCTTACATAGGAACCTTGTCCTAATAATAACAAATACAACAAAAAAAAATAGCCAAATCGGTCAAGCCGTTTTCATGTTATGTCGTGACAACGGAAAACGGGTCTCATTTATATATTTCACCTAAATTTAATTCAAAAGGTCGGCCTTGTCTCTCGAAAGTGACTTCCGGGCATCACGAATATATATCTTATTATATGTATATAAATAACGTGTCACGTTGTTTGTCCGCGATTTACTCCTAAACTACTGAACCGATTTTACATTAAATTTGCACATCGAGTGCGGTTTGATCCAACTCAAAAAGGATAGCTTACAACATAAAATATGCATGCGAAGCTGTGGTGGGTCGCTAGTGTTACATAATTTTTTATATGTTACACAGAAACAACTACATACCTAGTACTTATATGTCTTAGTATAACAAAATGGCGGACGATAGCTTATAGTAAATAGAACTTTAAAATAGTTCAAACGCTGCGGGAATGTTCAATTAATGTTATTTATAGAGCATACACTAAGAGGTAATTGGCCTAATCACCAAACATATGCCACCACATAGAATTATTACGCTTAGAATGGGCAGTATGAGCACGCAAAATGAAGCTATTTCAAAGTAGATAATTTCGTCTACTTACATATATCGTCGCTTAAAAACACGTATGATTGTAATTTAAATAATAGATTTAAATTTTTCCAACATTTATAGGGCAAATTTGTTATAGCGGCAACATTATCGGTGGGCTTGTGTGCGTGTCATCTAGTATAAGAACGTGCTGTTAACACCTACATATATACAGTTTTGGCTTCACTTACGCCGGAGTGATTAATTAATTATTAATGGACTATCAGTCTATGCGTTATACGTCTATACTTATATCTTTAAAACTATGCAGTGGACTTAAATATGGGATTTTTTATATTAATATTATTAGAATAAGAAGGGGTATATGATACATACACGCAATGATATTATATTAAATAGATATGTTATAAGCGCAAAATTTGGACGACGCAAAAACGTCCTAATTAGGACGTCTTGCCTTTAGGTGATTGTTCGTTGTATGTATTGTATCGTTTTGACTTGTATGTATGTGTGCTGCCGCTGCTGTGTGGAACACTTTTTTCGGTTGATTTGTATGTGTATAACATATCTATTAACTATAATATTAAATATAATATTATTGGCTACACGCATATGCGAAGCCGGGGTAATATAAAATATAAATATATGTTATTATTCTATGGATATAATCATATTATATAGGGAAAGAAAAATGTGTTTAAAACTATGCATTTAACAATGAGTGACAAGAAAACAAAATTAAAAATTTCGAAAAAAACCTCACAACGTTAAAAATCTCAGAATACACAGAATTGTCATCGGACATTTCGTTTTTTTTATAATGCACCATTGTTATACACTAATATTGTGGCGCCCCCTAGTGAGTTACAGCCATACCACCTTTCTAAGAACATTAACTAATCAAACACAAACCCGTTATTGAAAACCGCATCAAAATCGGATCATTAGTTTAGAAGATAAGTGGGAACGTTACTAGGCACAAACGCATATATAAACATCTCTCAACCTAAACGCTTTAACTAGGTATACTATAACATAATTTTGGAAATAGATCCGACGGGGACGAAGTTGCGAGCAACAGCTAGTCTTTAATAAAAATGAAGCTGAGTATTCAAGTTTTTTTTTATAATGATACAAAAACCATGACAATGATACAAAAACTACGCAATTACAATACGGCTAATCGTTGAACCGCCGCATTACAGAACGGTTAGCCGTAATGTAATACAGCGGATTATATAATCCGCCTGCGACATACCTGCTCCGTTCCGTCGTGGGTTAGAAGTACTACACTTTTAGTTTACCAAACTTACTGCAAGACACTCAAAAGATTGTCACTTCAATCTCCATAAAGGTTATCATTAAAACAATGCATGCATTCCGCTTTTGCCGTTTGGCGACGCGCCAGCCTCTGATTGGCTCCGAATTACAGGTGCTATAGCGTATACTGGATAGACTCTGTACTAATGCAGACACGTAAAACTTTACTTTGTTGTTCTGGGAAATGATAAATGCTGGTAAAAATATAATAATTACCCGTAAGAGACTTTGAGCTTTGTAAACAAACACTATTTTTATATTAAAGCTGGTTAAAACTATTACATCTGTAAAAAGTTTTTTCTCCGTTCGCTTTTCTATTAAAAAACAACGCTCGATTAACTTACAAATTGTATTTATAGAAATAACAAACAAAACTATCACTTTAAACTTTATTTTACCTAATTCACGTTTAATTTGCTACATAGAGGTATTACTTTAATATTGTATATGAATTATTGATGTTCGCTAGTCTCGCTAGTCTTGAAATGTTCGTGGAGGTCTAAGAAAGGTGTAGAAGATGGAAAAAAATCGAATTATCGCCGGGAAATCCAAAAAAACAGCCCTTTTCTACATAAAACACGTTTATAGAAGCAGTACGAAGCCTGCTAGGTCAGCTAGTGTTATATAAAAATATTTTCTTTATCAGTATCAAGCTAGCTTAGAGACACTTCAGCGAACAGCTAAGTTATAAATAAGTTACAATGCAAATTTTTGTATTATGCAACATCATGCGGCGGTCTAGATAGGTATTTAGTACTAAAATAACGTACCTAGGTCGTTCAAGATTACCATAAGGCATAGATCTAGACTTGATAAATGAATATTAGCCCGGGTTTATTCTGAATTTCAAACTTATATCAAAACTAAACGTGCCCGGCGGTTTTACCCGCGTAATTTCCGTACCCGGGGTAATAACAGGATATAAAGTATCCTATGTGTTAATCGAGGGTGTAATCTATCTGTATGTTGAATTTCAGCCAAATCTGTTTAGTAGTTTTTGCGTAAAAGAGTATCAAACATCTAATTATCCATACTTACAAACTTTCATTTCACATCGTAATAGTTTTATCGCAATCGATAGAATGGTTTCGGTGTGAAAGCGTGACAGATAGACGATCTTACTTGTGTGTTTATATCTTTATAATATTAATATAGAGTATATAGATAAAAACTTAGAGCTACTTTTCAACTGAAAAAGAGTTCCATCTAAATTGGTTTAGGTTTTTAACATATTAATATACTGTGGAGGTGTGTGAGGCTAACTTATAAAGCTATCTATTGAACATATTTGATAACATTAAAAATAAAATTATAATGACACGTGATATCTCGTATAAGATTGTAGACAACAATGTATTTTTCAAACGATTATAATAACGTCAGAATTATTACAATCAAGCAATGATATTATACTTAACAGATATGTTATACACATACAAATCAACCTACAAGTGTTCCGCACAGCAGCGGCAGCACACATACATACAAGTCAAAACGATAGAAAAGAGATAAATGATAAAACCAACAAGAAAAAAAGAGTTAGTTTTGTCAGTTGCGCGTGAATACACCGGCAACCAATCACCTGAAAGTAAGACGTCCTAATCTGAATGTTTTTGCGTCTTCAAAATTTCGTGCTTATAACATATCTATTGAAAATAATATCGTTGCAATCAAGTAATTAAGAAATATTTAATGTCTCAGCGAGAATTTTAATTAAAGTTATTATAATAGTTAAAATTTATTTTGATTACGTGCTTAAAACGTCAAAGTCCAATGTCCAATGTTTGTCTTACGTGCCAGGTAAACTATAATATTTTTGTACCTATACCTACCTTTCGCGGAGGGGGTCATGGGAGACACGCCGCCCCACCCGTGAGCTGGTTCCAGAATAAGGTGAAACCCTAATTGAACATTAATGTATTTATAGGAATACCTATTTTTATGTGACCCCCCACCCCTGGCGCCAAGGCCTTGTTAACCACGAACCATTTATTCCAAGATCCCAGAGCGATCTTCCTGAAGTTTTCAGTAGTGCCCCCTGTGCTTTTAATACCTACATCATTTCATTCGTGTTACGTCTGGGATTTTACTCTAATAGTGCAGCACATATGCTTTCCCTCCCGTTGGCATCAAAGTTGAACCCGCCTCTGATCTACCACCACCTATCTAGTCCAATAAATGTATCTTTCTCTCTTTTCAGGTTAGACGTCACAAGAATAGGCAGCCAAGGTCTATGTTTCCACAACGTGCCCGGAGCCGAGCAGTGCGCTGAGATCCAGTTCTTAGTCCCGCTGCAGTACACCGACGAGGACCTGGACACCAGGCTGACAGAACAGGACCTCAAGGAGATGTGGGAGACGTACTCCAGAGTAGATCCTTTCGCTGTTAGGCTGGAACTGCTGGGCATTGTGGTTGGTAGTTGTTTATTTCGAGGACATTTAGCTGATGTAACGTCCAAGTAAGATTACAATGACCAATAATTTATAGTCTTACCATACACGACATTTAAATGTCACAACGGGAACCGCAAGTGACTAATACCAATCTAATAATACGTATTTTAAATCATAAAAACTAAAAATCGTCCATATATGTTACTTTCAGTAAAGTTTTGAACCTTTGAAATATTAAGTGTTGAATGTGTTCATATACTTTTGAAGGCAAAAGTTTATACGAATTGACTAAAGTAAAGTTTTTTTGCTTCCAGGAGTTCACGTACCCGGATGACCGCGCTGTGATCACGTTGTGGCTGGTGGTAGCTGGTGGTGTAGTCATCTCCATGGTGCTGTTAGCCTTCGCGCTGTGGAGGTTCAGTTGCTTCGAGCAGTACACTATGTGAGTCGTAGGGTCAAGGTCTTCAGGTCCTAGCAACCTGGTAACAATGTGGTAGAGATCAAAAATACCTTTGGAGAGCGACATGAAAGATCAAATATTAAAGTAGATCTAACTGGTTAGTCTGGAAATAGTAATATAATAAGTCAATACAAATAAAAAATTAATATCTTGATAATAAATAGTTCAAATGAAATGAATTTTTATACATTCATTTAAAATTAGGTATTCTTTGCGATCTTAAATATTACCACACATTTCTGTTAACCGATGTATAAATAAAATATTTTTTCATAATTCCAGGATGCCCTCGTTCAGCGATGCAGACAGTATAAATGAGAAGCGGGTTCTGGATCTATATCCGACCCCACACCAGACTTTACCGCCACTGTTCTCTGACGACATCAAGTGGGTAGACGACAAATATGATATTGGAAGAGGTAATGTTTATTATAATACATAAAAACTTTTTGAATAAAAAAAATAGGCTATAAATACACATTATAAATACACGCCTTAAGTAAATACATTACAAAAAAATTTAAACTTGGAAATGGAAACCATTACACTTATTTAAATGTAGGTAGATGTGATTTGTGCGTACGTTGCAAAAAAACAGCCGTCTACAATCTCTCATTATATTTTTCTTTTGAGTTTTTTTTTATGTACTAGTAATAAGAAATAAAACCTCAACGTCTATCTTATTTTTTATTACTAGGCACCTGCCCTGGCTTCGTTCGCGTTTATTTTGCAAGTATTATACATATTATAAACTCTTGAATCACTCTATCAATTTAAAAAACCGCATGAGAAAGGATATAGGGACTGACAAAGTGACTTTGTTTAATACTCCTAGTTTTTCAATTATAGCATTATTCCGCATTATGCGCAATAATGCTTAACGTTGACTATTTGAACTACACCTTTCTTCATCCATATATATGGATGAACTCTTAAAAGTACTAAATAATGCTTTCGCCCGATGCCCGCGATTACACTTGCAGTGCCAGAAAATCAACAAATGTTTTTCTTTAATTTGACGTTGATGGAAATGTCGCACTATGCTCTGTAATTGAAAAACGCTGAATATGTAGTGATAATGATATCGTTATGATTTTCAGATGAAGGATACGCTAACAGCAGTTACATGAGGGATGATATGTACGACATGGACTCAGAAGACGAAACTTTGCGTACACAAAATGGGTGAGTCCACAAAATGGCGTCCAAATTTCGAACTTATTTTTTTCTCTTTCACACGTATTATAATATGACCAGATATAAAAATGTAACCATACTTTTAAATATATCATGGATTAATAGGTTCATTTTAATCTAAAAAAAACCTATTGTAATCATTTGTATATTTCATGTAGTGGTTTAAATATTACCAAGCTAAATCTCACTAATAATAATAATATTGCTCATTTAAAATTATTATGCATATGTATTGGTTATATTACTAAACAGAATACCATTAATACTCATTAACCTAGCTAATTCCTTTTCCAATGTGCATGCCATTACATAACAATTTGGCCATTTCATGATATAGTTACACTTCCTATGACTAAGCTAAGTCCTACATATAACGGTGGAACAGCTTTTAATCATTCTCTAACATTTCAGGAGGTACACTACTGACGTGTAGCCGAAGGCTTAGGTATGACTTTGATTACTAACATTCGTGGCTTATAGTTTTAAGTATTATAATATGTATGATATTCATAATAATAAAAATCAATATGTAATTATACTCGTGCTTAATTGAATACAGCGCCATCTAGTTTAGCGATAAACACTTTATATTAGCATTTAACAACTGGATAATGGATACATTGAATACATTTATTTTGTAAATACTATAGTATGTAGTATGAACATACTATAATACTTAGTAAAACCCAGTCAAAAAATATTAATTGTAAATTGAAAATTGTATTTTATAAATATTAATATATTTAAGACAATTATTTTAAAAAAAGTATGTTAAAAAGTATATGTTATGTATCCGTTATCTAGTTGCTATATCGTGGCACTAGATGGCGCTGTATTAAAATAAGTGTCCTGAAGTATAATTATTATTATTACTTATGTATATGTATTTATTACAGCCTTATCGTTGTACTCGAATGGAATATTGGAACATACTTTTTAAGCAATCTTTAAAATTAGTTGGAGATATTTTAAGTTATAATAAATTCTATGTTTTTCAGATGTAGTCCAGATGCCATCAGACCTCGTGATATTTACAATGTGTGAGACTAGCTAAATTTAGTTCTAACTAAGATTAAAACTATTAAAACTTACCTATATGTAGAAGTGCAAAACATCAAATAGTACCTAGTCCATTGATGCTTTTGTATAACAACTATTGGACTTCCTCATTAAAAAGACGCAATGTATGTTGTTTCTTTACAAAAATGTTAACAAAAGTTATTATATTACATTGCTTGTTCATATACAAATATATAGAACCTAACGCATACAAAAGAGTCAATGGACTGATGTCAGATGATATTGTTACGCGAATTTTAGTGGGAGTTTTTGACTTTTCATTTCTTTCTCGTACAAATAACTCCGCAATAGTCAAAAATAAAATTATGCTACAAAAGAAAAATAACTAGCTTTAGTACTCTATAAGAAACCAAATTTTATTCGTTTTTGTTTATTTTTTATTTTCTTTAAGTATATCGTTAATAATAATAAATACCAAAAATAAATTGGCACAATATTTATAAAAAAACGTATCCCTTACATCTACCAGAGTTTTAAAATGTTAAATTTCTATTCTTTTGGATTTATAAAACCCGACAAATAATATTGAACATCGTCCCTTAGAAAGAGAACATTAGCTTATTTCAGCTTGATAGAGCTGTAGCATCTACTAATGCGAGATCTGAATCGCGCTTATGATATTTTTTTAGGACCTAACATATAAACTACTTCTCGACATCGAACCATTGATACATAATGACTTGTCAGTAAATCATATCCTCCCTTTGGTTCCGAATACGGTTACATCTCTTTTCCTCCTCAATGTTTTATCCTTTTCGCACGCTAGCTATGCGTTTATTACTTATCATCTAATATACGAAATAATTAGTATTATGTGAAAGAGACAGCGCTCTGTAAAGCCGAAGTAAACCGAATGTCTCTTTCTAAGGGCCGAAGAACGATATTAATTATCGTTGGGTTTTGAACGTAATATTCATTGTTTATTTTATCAAGATGGCGTCTATGTTCTATTAATAATTAATTAATTACTATAAATAAACTATTATAGGATATTTTAGTGAAATCTTATTATTACCTGTTGTGATAAATAACAAATTTTAATCCTGTTGTATTTTTAATTGACGTTATTTTTAATTTTAATATAATTTTTCGGTAATAAACGGTTGTGTTTTTTTAATGATTTTGTTTTATTCTGTTTTACTCCCAATTTTTTTTCTTATCCGTACATCTATGAAATAGTATATAGGAAAATTTTAATATAAAATAATCGTATCTTAAAATGATTTTGTTCTGACACAATTTTTAAAGGTTTATTAGTAAATTTAAGAATGTTTGATTTTCTATCGTTTTATTTTACGCTTAAAGAAATATTAGGTACTAATTTATTAATATTATTTATTATTTTATTATTTTGGCGGGAAACTGAGGCGGGTGACATGAATCTTTAATTTATTCTATTAATGTATTTTAATACGCTGTACATTATTTTTTCATGCTTTGAATTACAAAAAAACATTTTATAATGATATTCAAAGATACGATTATTTTTTAACACAAATAAACACCTAGTAGTACAATAGAAAAGTTACTAAATAACTTATACCTAAATAGTTATTTCATTTGCGATCGCCCCAAATGTCTGTAAATATACATGGTTGTGAAAATTTTATATAAAATAGCTCAGATATTATCTAATACAGACATAATATGTATAAAAATAGCTTCTATTTTATTATTAGAAATAAACGGTGCATTGAAATAGGCTTCCATTTAAATAAATAAAGATTTATTTATTAGACTAGCTGACCCGTGCCCACTTCGTTAGGCATAATGTTAACAATCCTTTTTTTATATAACCTTTGACACTCAGCAATAATGTGATTTAAATCGGTTCAGTAGATCCCGAGATTACCCCTTACAATTTAACGAACACACAAACTTAATTCTTTATAATATTAGTATAGATTAAGAACAATAAACTTTTAACTTCAATAAAATAAATAGACTTTTAGAAAGGGACCTACGACTTATTTCAGCTTTGTAGCGCGATATCTCTCTCGCACGGTCTATAAAGCCGAAATTTGTCGAAGGTCCCTTTCTGAACATGGTACATGGACTGTAAATTTAACACTTATGACGTCACTAAATCCTGTTTAATCTTTCATCTTTAGCAATAGTCTTTTCCGGCTTCTAAGCTTCCTGAAAAATAAAAAGGGTGGGAAAGAATAAATAACATTAAAATACAATGACGGTTTTTATTCCGGTTCAAACTATTTCAATGCACTAATATTATAATAAATTAAAGTAAATAAAATAGTTCTATATAGATTTGTAATTAAAGTACATGATTCCTTAATTAGAATTATATTAAACGTGGATATTGTTAAAATAATGGAGAATAATACTTAAACGCTAATAAAATATGGCTGAAGTCAATTATATTACAGCTAATAGATATGTTACACATACATATACAAATCAACCGCAAAAAGTGTTCCGCACAGCAGCGGCAGCACACATACATACAAGTCAACATGATAGAAAAGAGATAAATGATAAAACCAACAAGAAAAAAAGAGATAATTTTAGTTGCGCGTGAAAGCACCGGCAACCAATCAAGCAAAGGTAAGACGTCCTAATTAGGATGTTTTTGCGTCTTCAAAACTTTTAACATATCTATTTAATATAATATGATTGGCTGAAGTCGAGTTATTTTGACAGTTTAGTATTGAGAACTGTCAAAGTTAATTTTGATTAGCGTTAGTATTTGAGTATGAATAAGGTAATTAGAATAGCAATAACGTATGTTATCTGTGACTTCACTGTTATATTTATCGTATAAATAAAGATCACTAGTATACCATGTTAGAGTAGGACGGAGCGTATATCGCTCTCTATTCGACTGCCATATTAATTGTGAGTGTTGTGTGTCAAAATTATTTGTTAGAATAATGTATACAATTCATATTGGCCATTTCAGGAAATGCTCGTCTCAATAAAAAAAAATATAGAATCAAATGCGAGTATTTCTTGAAACAGCTAATCATATATTAAATAGTTAATTCAAATGTAAACAAGACGGCTTAGTGGCGCGAACATTTCGCGCGTTTTCCATTTGACTTTAGTTAATCATTTTTTTCATAACGCTTTTTAATCGTGTCTAAAAGGCGGGTCGATTTGACATAGGTAAATCCGTTTGGATTTATCCCAGAATTATCATGTATAATATTACCGGCTTTAAACATTATTATATTATAAGTAAAAAAATATTTTCACATTTTATTGTATTTTGCAAAAAACGAAAAACATACTAAGGTTCATGCTGATATTAACCAAAATTGTTTAGTCATTTATAAACACACAAACTAAAAAAATATATAAAAGTCTTAAAGTGGTTAATTAAACATATCAATGATAGCCAAGTTTATTAGTAAAATATACATACAAGATCGAGTAGGAATAGAAATCTAATATATTATTATTGTTAAAATTCATTACTGCAACATTACGACAAATCATAAAAGAAAAATGCTACTTATTATTCGGCAAAATTAAGAAGGTCGATACATCTTCTATAAGAAGTATGAAGCTGATTACGAGATGCGTACTCTTAATGTTGGTCGCGCAGCTGTCAATGTCACGTGAAATTACGAAAAAAAAGTATATTTATTGCGATCAAACTAATGTTTATTGAAAATATATTCATTTTATTACACCATTAAGAATGAGAGTTTTGTTTTGAATATATTAATGCGTACGTTAATTGCTAATAGGAGAAATAAAAATGTATTTGTCTGTTACTTACGTTGTTTTTATTATTTCTAATCTCCCTAAATAATTAATATTAAAAAAAAATTATATTATATAATAGATATGTTATATCCATACAAATCAATCGAAAAAAGTGTTTCGCATAGCAGCGGCAGCACACATACATACAAGTCAAAATGATAGAAAAGAGATAAATTATGAAAAAACCAACAAGAAAAAATGAGATAGTTTTGCCAGTTGCGCGTAAATGAACCGACAACTAACCACCTA
>DWAJ01001329.1:0-23220 GCA_018238005.1 Eurema mandarina | reverse complement strand
CGCTAAAACTACTGAACCGATTAGAACGACATTTGGTACAAAGATAGGGGGCCACTTCGGTGATACCCTCCCTCCCCATTAAAGTGTGACGTACTTTATGGATGGTCCCTAGTCTAGAGCCTGGGGAAGGACATAAGTTACTTTTAAACTGAAAAAGGGTTAAAAGAGGGGAAGGGGGGGGGTCAAAGTTTATATGAAAGTCCACGCGAACGGAGTCGCGGGCAACAGCTAGTAGACGTATAATTCTTATTCAATAGTGTGAATTATAATGTAGAGCTCAAAAGCGCTTCAAGGAAAGTCTTACTGAATTTATTAATCATATTAATGATTCATTTGAAACCGCAATTATAAGTCGAATGCCTAGTGTTAAGCGCGTTCTTCCCCGAAATCGTTCTCATTAAATATAAGACCGCGATTCAAATAAAATATTACCGTTAAGAAATGTAGGTAGGTACGTAAGAGTCTCGATACTTTCGAAGTACCTGTGTACAATGAAATTGAAAGAACATTCTCGAAAGTTCCGGAGATTTCCCGATTCAATTTAGCTGTTTATAAGCTGAGTGGAATCCAATCAAGGCCTTCAAAGACGAGCCTTGGTTTGCTCTGTGGCGAGCGACGCGATTTGTTGATATTTATTTACACATTATTACGTTAACAGTTCATCTTACTGGCTAAAATTACAAAGTATTTTTTTTTTACCTAAAAAGCGATCCAAAAAAGCATCCAAGCCACCTTGTATATTTTTTTTTAAACAAAAAGACTGTTTATTATTTATCTGTCGTAGCGATTAAGATTTTTGAGTTATGTTTTCGTACGTAATCTTTTAATCTATTTAAACGACTCTTTAAACTATTTTACTAATAGAAAAGTGTAATACGATGTAAACGTCTAGTATCTAGACATTAATATCATCACTTTTTATGTTTTAAAGTGACCTCATCATCAGAAGATCATATAAAGGAGGATGTTTCTCAATTCATGCATTTTTAAGCAACTTACTGATGATAGGTCTATATCTAAGTATTTGTAATATTGTTCTCTTGAAGAAAAAATAGATAGGGTCTTACGCAGGGCGTCGCTAAATGAAACGATGGAATCCTCCCTGACAATTTATCACCACAATGCTCTCGAATTCGATTTGCTATCTCCAGTGGTTGAGTGACCGAGGAAATTGAGCCGAATTGAACAGGTTCGTTTATAAGTCTATTTAAAAGATAAGCTTTATTGCTTTAGTAAGTCATTTATATAAATAAAATTTCTTATTAAAACATATATTGTTTTGATTTTATGGATTAGTATATAATTGTTAAAGTAAAAAAAAAAGGTAAGACGTACTAATCAGGACGGTTTTGCGTCTTCAAAAATTTGCGCTCATAACATATCTAGTTAATATAACAGCATTGCATTAGTTTCGGCAACCAGTCACCTAAAGGTAAGACGTCCTAATTAGGACGTTTTTGCGTCTTCAAAATGTTGCCCTTACGACATATCTATTTAATATAACATCGTTGCACTTACGTAAATGAGAAGCGAGACCGTCCCTCGCCAGTGGAGGGTGGTAGAACAGATGTGTCTGTTAATTAGTCACACAAGGTAATATACATGCAAGTCGTACTGTATAATCACTTCGCTTAAGTTTGAGACTAAATGCGGGTACGTTATGCTATGTACCTACAGTTTAGGTATGTACAATAGTTTTATTAACATTTAAATAGGAAATTAGTGGTATTGTAATCATGGTTCGTTCCGTATATGGGAGCTGACTTTCGTATTATTATATTTTTTGGGGTGGCAACGTATTTGCGAGGTACTAAGATTGGTGATTTCGACTGCTTTTTATAGGTGAAAACGTTAAAATTGTGACTAAGTATTATATACGAAATCTCTGTTTTTAATAAAGAAAATAATCTATAGTTGGTAGTATACATAATAGTCAATCTAAGATCGAAGCACAATTATTCAATATTGCAAGTTAAATAAGATTGATTGATTAAAAATAAATAAAGGAATATTTTCCTCGCAATAAAGTTTCAAATAGTTTTTAAAGTCGGTATCAATGAGTTTACTTATTATGACATACAGCTTACAACTTACACCTTGGCATAAAATGCCAACGTACTGACCTTATCTATTGAATAATTGCTCGAATTGTTTTTTTGTAAACTATAGGCGAAGCTGTATTCCTAGACTTGTTTTTGTAATGCACATTTCTTACATGTTTTAAAGTCTTGGGTCTTCCATACATTATATCATTATCATCATTATATTATAGTATTTATAAAACAAATTATTTTCTTCTGTCTGTCCCTACGTATGCTTAAATCTTAAAAACTACGCGACCCATCTTCTTGCGGTTTTTATTTTAATGAAATAAAGTGATTCAAGAGAAAGGTTTTTGTGCATAAATACGAGAAAAACTGCGGACGTGGCTTTTGTACTATAAAAATATTAGTGTTAAAATGTTTATTTTGTAACGTGTTCACATAAGTTTGTAATCGACTGTACCTAACTTCAAAGTAACAACATCTGTTTACTTTAATTCGTATTCCCTTCGCTTAAAGCTATTCAGTTAAAAAGCATTAGCACTAATTACGATTCGATACACGGACTTTGTATGAACAATAATGCAACGATAGTATCGTATAGTGTTGCATTGGTAATGCAAAGTGCAAATTGCATTCGTTATCTGTTATCAGTCGTGTGGGCGGACCTTGTCCTGTTGCCCGTGATAGTGTGGACTGGGTCCTGAATGGTTATGGGAAAGAAATACATAGATGTACGAAGTGTTGTACTTGTACGTTTTACAATGTAACCATACCTTTTTTTTTAACGGTTGGAAATCCAGTTGCGGATACCCCCGGGGGAGAAGGAGGCGGTTATGTCGGACTCGTCAGAAGGGCCATACCGACTAAAACCCACCGGTGTTCCGCCGCGCACCCTTGCGGGGGCGGACTCGCTGAGGACGCACGAAGCAATCTTCCGCGAGCCCGCCAGAATGTAACCATACTTAAGGTTGAAAATATTGAATTTTACGAAGTTTGAATTTGATAATTTACACGTTTGAAATATTGATCTCTATCTAGGTAATGGTACTGTACATTTGTAATTTTTTCCAAAGGAATTCAACAATTCAGTTTATTAAAACCGTTGATGATAGATAGAGGGATAAGTCTTAAGTCTATATGACTCAAAGTGGGGAGCGTCGATGTAGTGCACCCCCGCCCGGAGCAAAGTTCCGGGTAGCACTACATTGGTTATGGGCTGGCGTTTCTCTTACCAGCAGGAGGAAGTCCAGCTCGTCTCACCACTTCATAGAATAAAGAAAGTCCTGACTTTAGGTTTAATTAAATCAATTATTGAATTTGCTCGTCACCCCATGTTTCGATAATGTGCAGCGGTGTTAGTCACTGTTGGTAGGAGGATTTAATCAATACTTCCGGGTCAAAGGGCCCGTATAAATGGGGTCTTATAATGTAAGTACACTTTATTTGTATGGATGTATGTTTGTAGCTGTGTGTGTGTGTGTGTGTTGCGTACGTAATAAAGTAAAATTTTATTTACTATAAATTTTAATTAATACGAGCCGGTTTATTGTTAGAAGGTTGTTGTTATTTTAAAGATCATATTAGTAATATTGTATAGCTTTAATGAATTTATAACTATTTTTACTAACTGCAATTAAAACGGAAAAGTAGAAAAAGCGGGTAACACTGACTTATGAATTGCTTACATAGTATTGCATAATTTGTCTACAATAACATTATAAGCGGATATTCCCCCAAACAGTAAAACGGACTAACAGTGATTTTATGTGTCATTTATTGATAATTTTTACGTAATTTTAGAAGTAAATTTAAAAGACTGTATATGCATTATATTAATACTAGTTGATTCGTGCCCACTTCGTTGGGCATAATGTTAATTATCCTTATCAGTTTTTTTTATATAGTCTATGACATTCAGCAATAATGTGGCTTACTATTGGTGAAAGAATTTTTAAAATCGGTTCTGTAGATCCCGAGATTACCCCTTACAATTTAACAAACAATTTACTTCTTTGTAATATTAGTATAGATTTACTAAAATGAATAAGAGGTTCACAAACCCGTGTTAACTAATAGAATAATTAGCATCGCACGCTGAAGACGCGCTAAGAATTTTAACACCTTCAAAATAACTCCATTACCGGCCATATTTATTCCGTCCGCCATTACATCTGTCAATTTGCGCGCCATAACCGTACAGGAAAGACAACGAAATCATAGACAATCCCGCCGGACGCGGGTGCAATGTATCGCTTCCGCGTCACAGACCAAATAAGACACGTGTTATCTGAGGAAGTTTTGGTCACGTAGTTTATGGTAAGGAATTATTAGTTATGCAATAGCGTTTCGAATTATACAGATTATTTAAAAAGGTCAGAGACCTGAGTGTTGTTGCTATACTAAATAGTACATTGGAAACTCTAAATAAAATAAATAATTTAAAAAATTAAAAACCCAACTGCGTAAAAAGTGAACCAAACTACGTACCTAATAACTTATAAACTTTTTATAAAATATATACTTATTTTTTATTTATATTATATAGAAATGTCGTAATAAATCCAATGAGTAATAACGCAATGATCTAATGTAAAGTAATCAATAGTTTCGGTTCACATTCATAGTAAATTATGCTCGTTGTACGTAATTTGTACTAATTAACCATGGATTATTACAGTGTACTTTAACAATATGAACAACTTAAGGTATTGTTGTTGGCATATTGAAGACAATATGTCTATACTAATATTATAAAGAAGTAAAGTTTGTGTGTTTATTAAATTATAAGGGGTAATCTCGGGATCTACTGAACCGATTTAAAAAATTCTTTCACCAATAGAAAGCCACATTATTTCTGAGTGTCATAGGTTATATATACAAAACTAAAAAGTAAAAACGATTATTAATGTTATGCCCAACGAAGTGGGCACGGGTCAGCTAGTCTATAATAAAATTTAATAAAAACTTTTTACTCCAAATCATTATAAGGACAAAGCTTAGTGAAAGAAACTTTTGCCGGGACCCCCCCTCTCTCCAACGTAAGATTAGATGAGATTTGACTCGACCCACTCCCCCTTTAAACACATTTATTTTATGGACGCCCCCTAAACTAAATGTACTAAAAATCTATATATTTCAACACATTTATGTAATACATTTTAATGTATTTATTAAGTAATAATAAGGATGAATTATAATGAATGGAAACGTCGATGTAACAGGAAGGTTCTGATGTCAGAAAGTTGTAAATAAATTAGTCATAATTTGTTAGTACGTGTGTATGTGATTTGTGGTTTTCCGCTTGCAATTATTAATTTAAATCAATGATCGGACATATAACATGTAATATGTCAGAAACTTTGAATCGCTCTGTTAAAGTGACTCTTTTAATTCAGAATTTTGTAATATTATAAAGTACTAGCTGTTGCTCGCGTCTTCGTCCCCGTTGATTTGTTTTTCCATTATTTCTTCGCTCCTATTAGTCGATGCGTGATGTTATGTAGCCTAAACCCTTCCTCGATAAATTGTCTATTCAATAAAAAAAGAATTTTTCAATTCGAACCAGTAGTTGCTGAGATTAGCGCGTTCAAACAAACAAATAAACAAACAAACTCTTCAGTTTTATATATTAGTATAGATATGTATTTTGTTCTAGTTATAGATGTATTGGAATTTGGAAGTATCGTTAAGGAATTTATAGCTGGATAAAACTCGTAACAATAACGGATATTTTGACATTATCGTTTCTTTCATATAAATGTTTTTTGTCGTGAAAAATTCGAAATAACAATAGCAAAGATGCTGTCAGATTTTAAGTAATTATTCCGCCATATTCAAACTGGGAACTAATAGAAGTTCTATATTTGAAACTGTCATTAATGACAATTGAAATGAAAAAAGTTTGTATATTATAAAGAAACGCCCTATAATAGATCTTAGATAGAACAAAAATAGCTCGATAAAGATTTACAGTCTCTTCCTTGTAGAAACCGGAACTAAGGCTCACTGGCTCGGCATCAGAGCGAAGACGTATTTACGGGACGTTAGTTTCTTGTACAGGCAATAAACGTCAAGACTATTTTATTATTGATTAATTTTCAATAATAAAATGCTATCGGACAAGGTCACAAGTGGCTGGGAGGTTCAATGGTAATAACACTGTTTTTTCGTTCTTTTTAGATGTTCATAGCTGTAGGAATGCAAATATGTATTATATAGTTATATATGTATATTAATATCCTGGTGTCGGGCAAACAAATCGGACGATATTATATTTTACAAGCCGACGTAGACAACAAAGATGGTTTTCTCCATGATAACATTCTCAAAATATACTGTCGAATTGAGAAAACTCCTCCTTGATTTGAAGTCGGTTAAGAATTAAAAACGGGAAGCACTTTCAAAAATTACCTAAAATTACCTCTGTTATCATTATGGTGACTTCATAGATTTAGAAGTAAACTTTTAGAACGTTTGGTATATTAAAAATTGCAAGACACATTCGAATGCTCAAAGCTGAAGAAATATACATCACAATAACAGTTACATCAGCACAAGATTGAATATAATGGCACTTGGCCATTATCAGTGCTCTCTTGGTCCATCTGTGACTGCCGAGCGATCGTGGGTAGGCGGGCGAGGAGAATTAAAACCACGTGTTTAACAGTTCACAAATCAGATTATTATTGCAGCGAAATATAGCTGTTATTACAATCACTGATCACTAAACAATTATATAGCACTGACACTCCACCGAACACGTCTTGTCTCCGCGAGATGCAAATGGATTATCTATCCTTTGCTTCTCTGCGACAAAAGAGCCCGGCGTTGCGTCAGAGTCGAGAAACGTCCCACCTCACTATTCAAAACTGTCACTGTCACTTCACTTTTGACGTTTCTCGACTCTCAAAACACCGAGGCGCCGTCAAATAAATCAGTTCGCTCGACTTGAACCATTGTTGGACGCGATTCAATGCGGCACAAAAGCAAAAAGGAACCACATCGCATTCAGCTAATCAGACTGACTCATTGAGTCTCGTCGATTGCCAATCTCGAATGGTTGGAGAAATTTAAAGTATGATTTGCAGTTTGCTTGTCTTATATGGTTGGTTCTGTTTCCGGTGCAAAAATGGGTCAAAAACTATACTTTAGACTACAAAGTCTAGTGGTAATGCATGCTACTTAGATTAGATGTTTAGCTTGTCAGTTGTGTTGAACTTTTGGATTTAAATCTTACAGGCTTTGATTTATATTTTCTACGTATAACTATTTATTTTAATTTCAATCTAGGTTTTATTTTTCTGTCCATGTTTGGAAGTGTTGATCAAATTTAAATTGGACGTTTTTCTTGCGTCTGATTGGATCTTTATACATGAGCACATTCACAATGAATGCAATTGTTTTTCTTATTAAAATTTTGTGCGAGGCTATCGCAAAGTTAAAAAGGGGAGTTAAAAGTAACTGTCCACTATTCTACTGAGTCAAAGACATATGTAAAATACAACTGCTATATACAAAGTAAACTTCTATCAAAGGAAGGGACATCTAGATGTCTCTGTATGGAGAGCAATTAAACGAGATATCAGTGTTTATGTAAGTACTAACTGCTTAGCCCAGGAATGGGGTAACGGGGTCGTTGCGTAATAAGTAAGGTCTTATCTTGTGTAGTATGCGTACAGTAGGTATATGGGTAGGTAAAGGTTATTAATTACTTTGTATTTGTTAGGGTTTCCAACGTCTTAAGGATCGAAGGGTTTCTGACATGTGTTATCACTTTGTGGGGAGGAAGTAGGATGTAACCTTCGTCTGAACCAAAGGGAGGATCCTCGACCAGTCGAACCACTGACTGGCCAGCCGTTAGGCCCCAGGTTAGGTTGGATGTCGAGAAGTTGTATATATGCTAAGTCTCGAACAAATATCGTAAGCGCGATTCAGTCTCGGCGCATGAATAGCGGTCGCTACAACTTCTTTGATCATTGGTTGAGAACGATATAATTGACATTTATAACAGAAAGTCCTGACTAACATACCTTACTAACCTGATATTTATTCCAGACTTAGAATAAACCACATATCTAAATAGAAGCATGAGACCAGGCAGTCGGGGAACGCTCCTTTGATTCAGAGGAACATTCTTACAGACTCTTGATAACTATTGTAGTAGCCCAGCTCACAAATACTTATACGAAGCTGCGTATAGCTATAAAACAATGCGGTTACTATAGCAAATAGTAGTTAGCAAGTAATTGAACACCCATGGTCGTATCACATGCGTCAATCGGCTCCAATTTGCTTGACGATCATATCATTCGCATGTGTCGTCAGTATTTATACGTTTTGTGATTCAAGTATTTTTGTCTTGATTTTACTATCGGGACAGATGTAGTATTGAAAAGATCTTTTATTCTCTAACTACCATTAGTTACCATTCTCTAGAGATTTAATACTAATATCTATGTATACGTCTGATTACGCAGCGTAATTTACGCAAAAAACTTGGTTATTCGTTGGACTACCGTTCTGCCAAATATGCTTTACATTATTTGTCAAAACCTTATTAGGATTTATAGATTGTAAAAACTACATTTAAATTAGTTCTTCTTTACTAAACCATTTCAGTTTTCTATAGCAAAAGCGTAGATGAAATAATGTTACTCAGAGTTGCGGCGGCTCGGCGTGAATGAAACACGTGGTCGGGCGCGGCCGTTCGATACCGCGGAGGCTGCGCGATAGCCCGCATCCCGGGACGACCAGCCGGGATTGATCCGTCATATGGTACTGTGGATACGTAGGTATAGGCCGACAGGGGACTGGCTGCTGGATCTCGAACAATACGACGACGTACGAAGAAATGTTTTTGAATTTAAATCTGAGAATTGTACTAGGATATCATAACTGCTATGGAGCTATGTATTCTGTCCTAAGTATTTACTACATTAGAATACATGAAATTGGCTGGGTATTAATCAATTTTAATATATGAAGAAATGTTTTGAATTTAGAATAACGCGCTAGAATAACGCTAAACGCTACCAGGGATTGATAAAGGGTGTGGAGCTTAATCTGTATTTGTACTGTATTCTATTGTATGCTTTGATAGTCGTACACAGAGTCCAGTTGGCATGGAACTGTGTTGTAGTATTGTAGCTCGGTAGTTACAGGTCAAGGTAAATTGGCTTTTGATGCTTACCTATGAAGATATGATTTTGAATTTAGATTCTCGGATCTCGCTTTTTAAATTGGCAAATAATAATAATTGTTTTTGCACACATGCAAAATAAAATTTAAGCGGAATGTGTTTGCTTTTAAAATTTAAAAGCAAGTTAAAAACACTGAAAGATAAGAAGTATATTTATGCCACATTTGTTGGATTTAATTGCAATATATACTAATTGGAGACCTCCAACTTTCGTAATAAATTTCTTCTACAGATAACGGTTCGGAATTAGCATAAGTGAAAGAGTTTTAGAATCCAACTCTAATGTGGTATATTTAGGGTTTAAAATTGCGTAGCAGTGAATGTAATGAAGTCTAGATAGTCTCCAATAATTTGCAGGCCGTCCAATTTGTGACCTAAAATGAGCTGCGCCAAGCGGGCCACATGAACAGTAAATGTATGTGAGATTTGTTATTTAATATATTTCTTGTTGTAGGAAAATGGAGGTCGTTTTTTTAATAGTAGGTAGCATGTTGTTATGATAGTTGTTAGTGATCTATAATATATATAAGTGATCTATATCTACGACTACATTACTACTATGTGAAGATAAGTTTTCTTCTTTGTGGAGATTTCAAAATCCAGGAAGAGATTTTGAAAATTTTTATTGGTTCAGATATTTTGTGTAACAAAACGAAATCTGGTTTGAAGCAAGTTCAATTAACTATGCTCCTAGTTAGTTGAACGTTTTTAATTTTTTGAGGGTTCAATAAATGTTCGCGGAAGACTGCAATGCTAGTGCATACAAGGTTGGCGCCTGCCACTGATGCGGTAAGATGGAATACAGTGGAGTTTTGCTCGGAAGACTAACATGAATCATGCTCCTTCGAGTCAATGTCACACTAAAAGCAAATAATAATTTATATAAATATTGAATAATAATATTTGTGGAAAGAGAACAACGGCCGTTAGGTCTTAATAGTTCGATGTGGAAAAGTTGTATGTATCCTAAGTCTGAATAAATATTTAATTTAAAATAAATATTATAAGTGTGATTCAGAACTCGGCGTTTTGGTAGCAGTCGTAATGTAGGGGCAGAAAAAGAGCACGTCGTTCGTAACCTTCAAACAGCCGCATAGCAATACGGATAACCCCACGACCCGAGTTAACTAAAAATATGATATGAATAATATGACAGTGTTATTTTTTAACGTAATTGTTATACGAGAGAAGGGGATAGTTATATTACGTAAAGTTTTCTTTATTTGGCATTTTGCATGAGAGTTGAGACCTTTAAACTATTGAAACGATTTCAAATACATATTGTATTCGGATGACTTAAGTTATTTAATTTTACATGTGATCATTAAGTACATACTCAATTATGAGGATGCGAGTGTAACTGCGTGATGTGAATGTCAGGATAAAAGGAAAGAAACCAGAAAATTTAGATGTATGTTTTTCAATTTTTTATATTAGGAAACTTCAGGCTGAAAATGTTTTATTACCAAATGAAATATTTAGTAGAAACTAACACACTTTTTATAAGAACGTTTTCTATTCTAAAGACGTAATTCATACTTTTTAACGGCAAAGATGCGAACAAAAAGCGAGTAATTTCCTCAAAGAAATAGCAGCTGTCCATTGTAAGGGTATCCGTGAAATCGTACAATCAATCGCGTATCTGGGTCGACTGTTGAACCTGGTTTTTACATTGTATCACACAATACTCTGTAGCTGTAATACTATAGAGATACTAATCTCGAATCTCGCTGTTTCGACTATAGAACATACATTTCTTTACATGACGTTGAGTAGGAATTTAGCTTGGAAGAGGACTTGAAGCCTTGAGCCTATGAACCCACAGGCTCCCGAACTAGTGTTAAACTATCATATATATATGATAGATGATGTTATATATATAACATATCGTATGTGTTTATGTAGTATACTTTCTATCCCGGCATTGGAGATTTGTATAAAATACTAACAAATATATTTTTTGTATAAAAACAGTGTTGTGATTCTTAGAATTTTGAATGCAAAATTGTTTGTAACTGTACCGTCGAATCGCTTGGATGTACCGTTGCAAATAACGCTAAAAGTAATTGTTTTACGAAAAATATTTTTTAAGTCGCGGTCTGTTTCGTTAAATTTAAATGTGTATATAGTAAATTGTTTATATACAAAGGGTTTAGTCCTTTCTATCCTTGTTAAGATTAATTTATATGAGAAAGGTTTTGGGGAAATATGAATTCGTATATGTGTAGATGTATGTCCGATTTTTTACGCAAATAGTTTTAAATAAATCATCCGAAATATGTCTTTTTTATAGAAGGGAAATTCTCATAAGATACCTGTATGTTGGAGAATAGACCATGGGTTAAGTCGGACTTCCACCGACCAAATCCCCACAGAATATGGACCATGGGTTATGTCGGACTTACCACAGCATGTAGGGTGACTTGCACCTTCGCAAACTCTATGGAACCTATACAGAACTTAAAAAGATATTAAAGATATACCATATGACGATTTTATCACGGTTTTTCTATGAAGGAAACTCCCAATTCATGGGGTAATACCGTTACACAATATGTAAATAAATATTTTCACTATAATATATAGAGTAGAGCGTGGTAAAATTATTAAAGTCAGGCTACCCCGAATCGCGATTTGTTTAAAAATTAAAAAGCCTTACAACGGGGCGAAGTAATGTGTTCTGCTCACGGAAACGAGCTGTGACACACCCCGCTTGATGACGACATTATATTGATTAAAGTCAAAGTTATAGTCGAATATATGATCGAAATTCACCTAGGTTATACATGACCTGAGATACAGTCTATATCTATAGAATATATATATAGAAAGGCTGATAATCACTGGCTGTGTTGAAGGAAAGAGACCAAGAAGGCGTTCCCCTACAAGATGGACCCATGCAACACAGGAGGCTAAGGGAGCCTCATTACAAACATCCATCAAAATGGCTCAAGATCGTGTCTGGAAGAAAATGGTGGCCAGGGTGACGCACCATAGTCGCACGTCCCTCAGTCATGAGGTCACGAAGAAGAAGAAGGTTACACATAGCAATTTCGAATCGTTATAGTATGACTAAATAATTATTATACTACTGGTTCGGAAAGTGTTACGGAGAAGATTCGGCAAGAAACTGATAGCTACGCTATTAATTAAGCTTTTGAAGCTTAATTGAATAAGATATTTGACTTTGGTATCCTGATCTTCGGGAAATCTAAGCAAAACCTTGTAATAAAAAGAGAACCTAAGATATTATTAAGTGACCTATTACAAAGATAGTTTAATGTTTGAATACTGAAACGCTTTTCTAATTAAGGTACAACTCAAAGGTGGGTCCTATTTGACAGTTCGCCATACAAATCCGTCAAATTTACTAGACTTAAGGCGTGCTTAAATAGAAATAACAATATAATAATAATATTAATATTTCAGGACATTTATACACAGCGCCATCCAGTTCCAAGCTAAGCAGAAGCTTGTGTTATGGCAACTAGATAACGGAATAAATTACATATACATACTTTTCTTTTGTAAATACATACATACAATACATAGCAACACCCAGACCCCAGATATATTCAAATGTAAATCACAAATATATTTTTACGGTGTAGGGATGGAACCCACGACCCTTCGCGCAGAAAGCAGTTGTGCTACCACTGCGCCAAGCGGTCGTCAAATTTGATTTGCGTATCAGTATTTGTAAATTGAAGATTAAAGATATACGATGAATGTTTATTGCACATCCGGTTGTCCGTATTGCAAAACGAGTTATAATTACTGGTTTTAATTAATGAAACGCTGTCAACGACGGTTCTTAGTACTGTGGAAGTGGGATTCGACTTAACATGTAGGTCGAGACTTTTGTATGCGACTTTGTGATAACTATTTATTTATTTATTTATTTAGATACACTGAGAAGCTTACACAATAGAAATATACAGGTAAAATTACATTAAACTACTTATATTAACATGTGCTACTCTTAATTGTGTATACAACTTTGACCAAATAGAAATTCACAAGGTTAACAGAAAATATAAAATAATATAATCGTACATACATAGATAGAATAAATAGAAGTTAGAAAAGTGCATAACGAAGAGAAAAGTGAAAAAATAATAACAAAAAATTAATTGTTAGTCTCTAAAACAAAGAGGTTTTAATGTTGACAAAAATAAGCACGTTTTCTTTTATAAATATAAAGATAGAATAGTAAGTATATTAGAAAAAAAAATGGCTCTGAATAGTTAGGATTACACTTTTAGCAATCATTACATCTTTGAAAGACGATTAAAATTTAATAGAAAATCTAATTTACGAATATTTTCCGCGATATGTTAGCTTACAAATGGATTATTTCATTTAGCGTTTAAATGATAGGTATTAACTGCATACATTACCTATCTTATCATGACAAATATGGTAGATTAAAGCGCGTCGCAAAACATATCTTTGCAAAATGGGCATACCTGAACGGAACGCCTACGGGGTTCTAATAAAAAGTTTTGCGTAAGGAAAAATCGACTTTGTGTTATAGGGTTTAAGTTTATTTTCAATTGAATGTTAAACCCGATCGATTTAAAGGGGCTGCCGATAAGCGGTCATTGACCTATAAAAATCTTTTTCTTATGATTCCTGATTTTGATATATGTGTGTGTGTGTGTTAGTGATTCTGGTTGTGTGCCAAATATTATAAAGTTCAGGAGATAGAGCATTTTTTATTTGACCTAATTTGGTAGTAAGGCAGTTCAGAGACATATGTTCCACAGTAAAAATGAGTTGGAGTATGCCAGCCAAGTTGTTATGAAGGGTAGGTATAGGTCGCGTCATTTATGTTTAGCGCTGGACGAGAATAGCTGCGCATCGGTAGAAGCGCGCTCGTAATTGACGTATTGGTGCGAGAAAGACAACGCGACTGGGACAACCAATCAACACTTGCGCACCCGACGATCATGCACCCCGCGCGCCGCGCCGTCCCCACGATACCTTATTTGTGACTTCTGCGCAGGTTTCGTTCAGCGCTAAAGATTCGTGACGCGACCCCAATGTAACCTATACTTACATTGGGGACCACTATGGGTCGCAGAAGGGTCGGTGAAGGTGCCCATGACCCCTTCCAGCTGCGGTAAGACGAAACACTAGGTTTTGGTCGGTACAAGTCGAGACAGAACCGACCCTCCTTTCCGAGGGCCACGGGTACACTCTATAAAGATTACCCCTCTATAAAAATAAATTAAACACTACAATGCAACGATACTTGCGAACTATTGAACTTGTATGTGTTATTAAAGGTGAATAAGGTCGTTTTTTAAATAAAATAGACAGGCGTGAAATATCATACGTATGTTGAAATGTTTTTAAGGTTGAATGGTTTCACGTTGTTCAAGGTGCCAAAGATTTTTGTTGTCGATATGGCAATGTTTATTCATTTTTTTTTAGTATAATTCTCCCATTTAGTGGGAAGGCAAAGGGACAAAGCCCATACAGCCACGTCTTTAGTTATATTTTTCTTTGTCTTTTGTAAAGTGATAGTGAGCTTTACAAAAGACCTTCGACGAATCTTGGAGCAATCGGAACGGCGCTACTATGCGCTCTCAAATGAATTCTTCATTTCTTGGACACTTATTAGCTAGTTTACTGCATGATTCACTATCACAAACATACATTAAATCACTTTATGCACCAAAAAAGGAATATTCAATCGAGATTACAAGTAGACGCCGCGCCGCAAGATTCCCGCCAAAACTCGCCTCACAGATGTCATTCAGTGATTACATTCTCTTTGATGTCATTCGTGAACTTAACGCGGCGAAAATGTTGTGATTTGTGAATGTCGTTGTCGTTACATTGTTATTTAAAATTACGAAAAGCTGTTTTCGGTGAATATCATTTCTTTAGCCAGTAACCACCCATTTGACTTATAACGCACAGCAGTTTACGTAAATGCGAAATATATTATTTGTATAAAGAGCGCAGTTAATACTGCGACATTAAATAAAAATGACTACAAATGAAAATACGGGTATGGAGGCCGAAGAATCTTTATTTTATTTGTATTCAGCAAGACATGGTGAGATTGCAGTGGTCAACTGTCAAGGGTCTTTTGGAGGCGAAAAAGGACGGAAAGCTTACTTTAAACTTAAATTGCAAAGGTACATGAATATATTTATTTCTATTTTATAAATATTATTTTATTTTTAGACCAGTTATGATAACTTTTACAACAATAATTATAGCTTAAAGAATGTGCTTATCGATATGCAAATGATGCTATGCTATATTCGCTTGTTGCAATAAAATGTTTCTTAATATTTTTTTTCTTATCGTCTTGTTTGAAAAGCCTATTGTGTTACTACATCATCTCAATTTTAATAGTCACCTGTCACACTAGTATAAAAATCCATTATAGGTACTTAATTAAAAAAATTCTTAGAAGTAGGTACTGTAGAAACCAGATTAACTAACTAATTGTTTATTATACATTCTGATAATTGAAAATTGTAATAATCAAACATATGAAGAACATAAGACTTTTTAGGGTTCATAATTTTTTGAAGGATGCATAATAACTAAGATCAGGAAAATCAAATCTGTGATATTTAATTTTAGTGTTGTAAATCTAATCTTGGATGGACACCTCTTCAATTAGCGACTTATTTTGTTCACAAGGATGTTGCTGAAGCTTTACTGGAAGCTGGAGCAGATGTTGATGAAGTCAACGAGATTGGAGACACAGCCTTACACAAGTTTGTTTACGCCTTTGTTTATTGGAAATGAAGTGAGTTTTTATATAACAAAAAACAAATAATAAATACAAAAGTTCACTTTTAAAAGACCTCAAGATGTAAAGCATAAACATACTATTATTTTTAAAATTAGATTTAAAATTAAAAGCCATTAAAAAGTGCGTTTGTATGATAAATTGCAAGTACTCTAGACTAATATTATAAAGAATTAAAGTTTGTGTTTGTATATTTTTTTAATTGTAAGGGGTAATCTCAGGATCTACTGAACCTAGTTTAAATATTCTTTCACCAATAGAAAGCTACATTATTGCTGAGTGTCATAGGCTATATAAAAAACTGGAAAATAAAAAAGCTTTTACCTCGTAGTCTGTTTTGTAAAGTGAATCAGAAAGTAATCGGAATGATAAAAAAGTATTATATTATACACCAGCCTTAATAATAATAATTACAGGATATAGTGATACTCCTACTTAACCACAATGCCGATTTAAAAATAATGAACGGTGAAGGTAAGACACCATGCAATGTATCCAAGACACAGGATGTTCAGAGGCTACTGGAAGCAGCTGAACGAGCCATGAGGTATGAAAGGGAACGGATATTATTGACAACAGCTAAAGAGGGACTGATTGATGAACTTCAGGAGTTGGTAAGTCATTTTTATTGAATTTCTATTTTTTTGTTATTTGGACAGGCAACACAGGCGAAATCAATTCAAATGTTTTATAACATGTGACTAATAAATAAAGAAAAAAATCCACAACATACCTATTCCTAAAAAATATGTTGTATGAAAATAATAATTGTTATTTTTGTTAACAAATAAAAAAATAATAATTTTTGTTGCTATGAGGTATTTTAGTTTTCAGATGAATTAATGATGATGTTCTTCAAAAGTGTGCCCGCGACTTCGCCCGCGTAGAAAAGTGACTTTGGGCAACGTTTTTGAAAATGCCTAACCTGGCGCGGGTTACAAACGTTCAGCAAGTTCAACGTGATTCTTTAAATTGCCATAACTTTTTTATTTATCAACCGATTGACATGAATCAAACACTAAATGTTAAGTGAAGCTTACCACAATATATCATTGAAAACCCCATCTAGATAGGATAAGCCGTTTCTGAGATTAACGTGCACAAACAAACAGACAAAAATTTCAAAAATCATTGTTTTGGCTTCTATTGCGTTAATAAAGGTCTCCTATAATATTTTTTCTCATATATCTTCTATGTTCAGACAGCGACCCGTTACTTTTTTATTATATGTATAGTATAGATTAAATAAGCGCGCTCTGCGGTTTTACCTGAGTATTTTTTTTCGTTCCCGGGTCATAGTAACTAATATGTTAAACCAGGTAGTCTACCAGTATCAGTAGTTTCAGTAGTTACAAGTATCAGTTCAGTAGTTTTTGCTTAAATGAGCAACAATCATACATTACAATTTATAGTATTATACTATTAATAAGCTTGACGTAATCAAAACGATTATGCAATATTTTGCATGTGTTATGAACTCGAATGGTGTGAAAATCAATATCGTAATAATCTTTAATTATTTATTTATTTAAAAAATCCTTCAACAAAAATTCACTGTATATACGAGTAAAAATATATAAACTAGTAAAATATATGACATCGTTGACAATAGTTTTTTATGATTTTATTTATAAAAGGATATAGCATGCATTTAACATAATATTTGTTCAGACAGCATATTACAATAAAATTACTAAGTTAAATACACAAAAAAATCTAAATATTACAGACAAATTACATCTTAATTAGAGAACGCAATGTTTCAAGGTGGTGTGAATGAAAATCCTGCTAATAAATGCAAAATGGATTTACATTAGTTTTGGTATGTCGTTAGATTAGAACTTGGATTAACATAGAATAGTTTTTACCCCATTATTGTCTCGGAGATTGAATCTAAGTGGGTATTAGGTACTTAAAAAATTCGAGTTCATTATCTATACTCCTATACTAATATTATAAAGAAGTAAAGATTTTATTTTTGTTAAATTGTAAGGGGTAATCTCGGGATCTACTGAACCGATTTTAAAATTTGCCACATGCTGAGTGTCAAGGGCTATATAAAAACCGAAAAATAAAAAGTCTTTTATTACGAACACTGCCTTAACTACGAAAGATATATTTTTGCATAGCATATGTCTTTTATATTTAAGTTACAAAAATAAAAAAAGATAATTAGCATTATGCCCAACGAAGTGGGCACGGGTCAGCTAGTTTATATACAATTCAATTCAAATGATCAAGATCAAAAGCTTATTCTCTACCAACGGCCATTTCAGCTAAGCAGTTCGAACCCACCCTATATAAACTGCGTGGACGCGCAGGGCAAGTGGCAACTCGTGCCTGCACTGCGTCGCGTACGTCGCGTACTGCTGCTGCAGAACGGAATCGACACCACACTTCGAAACAACAGCGGTGAGAAAATAAATCTATATCTATACATATAATAAAAACGTAACGGGTCCCTGTCTGTACATGGAAGATAGATGAGAAAAAATATTACAGGAGACCTTTATTAAGGCAATAGAACCCAAATCAATGATTTTTGGAATTTTTGTCTGTTTGTCTGTTTGTTTGTGCACGCTAATCTCAGAAACGGCTTATCCCATCTAGATGGGTTTTTCAATGATGTATTGTGGTAAGCTTAACTTAAAATTTAGTTTTTAATTCATGTCAATCGGTTGATAAATAAAAAAGTTATAGCAATTTAAAAAATCACGTTGAACTTGCTGAACGTTTGTTGGCGCGGGCAGCATTTTCAAAAATGCTGCCCAAAGTCACTTTTCTACGCGGGCGAAGTCGCTGGCACAGCTAGTAATAAATAAAACTTACACGACATTTATACATACACAGCGCCATCTAGTCCCACGCCAAGCAGAGCTTGTGTTAGCGCAAAAAGATTACGGATAAATTACAAATACATACTTTTCTTTTGCGATTACATAAATCCATACTAATATTATAAATGCGAAAGTAACTCTGTCTGTCTATCTGTCTGTCCGTTCATCACGCTAAAACTACTGAACCGATTAGAACGAAATTTGGTACAGAGATAGTCTAAAGCCTGGGGAAGGACATAGGCTTCTTTTTTTTTAAACAACCCCCAAAAGGTTGCGTGAGGGGTTACGCTTTCACGGCCAAACCGCTGAACCGATTGTAATGAAATTTGGTACACAGATGGTCTAGAGCCTGAGATAAAACATAGTCTACTTTTTAACTGGAAAAAAGGGTTATAAGGGGGAAGGGGTGTCAAAGTTTATATGAAAGTCCACGCGGACGGACTCGCGGGCAACAGCTAGTGTAAATATATAATGCAGTTTCTCCAAGAAGTAACAAAGTATAAATTATTTTGTGTCTCAACTGTTAACGGGCAACAGCTAGTTATACATATAAAACATAGCAACAACCAGACCCCGGAAAGACACATGTAAATTACCCCCATTTATAGTCGTCTGTTGTACCCTAGTTCGTATTTCCGTGTCGAGGAATACCGGGAAAACAGAATTAACTCAATTCTCCGGAACAAAAGCGGTAAGAACATACCCCTTTTTATAGCAATGTTTTACCCTAGTTACTTCTTGTTCCTGTGTCAATGCGGGAACAAAATAATCCTGCAAGTGTAACTAGGATATGCCAAATTTAAGATAAATACATTTAGTAGTTTTTTTTTCCGAAAATGATCAAGAATGCGTAAATGCTTCCTGATGAGCTGTCGCGTTTATAATATTAGAAGGTTCTATGGACATTTAGGTATTGTATATTTAAGTTAAGTTTCAAATAAAAGAGAATTTATATGAACTATAATAAAATAAGTTTTCTACAAACAGTAGTAGCCTGCAAAGAGAATTTAAACTATAGTCTTTGGTCCTTTGAGCCGGATAGTTATATAGGTATATTTAATCTGTAAATTAAAGATCGTCAAGAATAGAACTGGCTAAAGATGTGGAGATGAGAAAATTTAATGCACTACTTTTGTTTTTGGTCCTACGAACCGGATAGTAAATTTAGTCTTTAAATTGTAGGACGTCTAGCAATAGACCTGGCTAAAGAAACGCAGATAAAATTCATATACTATAGATTGGTCTGGATAATATTTTTTTATCTCTTACAAACAGGTGGTCTAGCTATAAATTTGACTAAAGACGCGGAGATAAATGCGTGAACTATAGTTTTTATTCATTCGAGCCGGATAGGAAATTTTTATTTCTTATCTCTTACTAAGCTTACTAAACTTGCGAATATGAAGGATGTATATGAACTATATATAGTTTTTGGTCCTTCGAGCCGGATAGTTATACATACATATTTAATTTGTAAATTGTAGGACGTCTAGCAATAGACCTGGCTAAAGATGCGGAGATGAGAGAAGTGCTCAGCGTGAGGCCGGTTCAGAGGCTGCAGCGGACAGCTTCCAGGTTCGAAGGGCCCTTGCTCAAGAGATCCAGGTTCCTTGGATGGAGATCTGTTTGGGTACGTCATGCTTGGAACAATAGAATTGAAAATATCATTTTGTAATTTTAATATTTTTAAGTAGGTAGTATTGCATTAATATACTTTTAGTACTCTTATTTTAAAACGATGCAATCTCTTGGGGTGCGAAAATCTAAAGGTTTTTAGTGTGGGTTCGTCTTAGACATTTTTTAACTATATCCACGAAGACTGTGCTGGCGCAATCTTTACTTCTTTCTATTTTGGATTATGCTGATGCAACTTATTTGGTCCTTACTGAGGAGCGTCTAAACAAATAAGAACGTCTTCAAAATTTCTCTATTCGGTTCATATTTGGATTACGCAAGTATGCCCACATATCTGCATTACGCTCTAAACTCAATTGGTTGCCCATCCGCCTTCTATATTTTATACTTTTCGATCCTAAAACACCTCTCTACCTAAAGGGTATTAGGTTCGTGTTCATGAGCTCTTCTCATGAGCTCGATTTACGCTCCTCGGACAACCTCACACTTAGTACGCCGCCACACAGCACCAAATATTATGACTCGGCGTCGACTGTACAGGCTGTGAGGTTGTGGAACCTGTTAACATCCGCAAAGCCCAAACAATTAGCAGCTTTAAGGCACAACTGAAAAATTATTTTTCAGGTACCTTATTATAGTTTACTTTCTTCTTTTCACTTCTTAAGCAGTTCTCCTTTATTAATTTGTATTTTCTCTTTATCTCTCTCCTCCCCTTAATCTTCACTAGACTCTTTTGATCTTTATATCTATGTATAATTATGTCTATGTTTGTCTGTCGCGTTAATCTGTGTGTAGGCACTTAGTAACTACAGCCTGACCCCGATAGATGACATGGTTTGGTTAATTGTGACTTGTCATCAATCGGGGCCACATATGTCAATCACAGCTACAATCAATACAATCTTCGCTACATATGTATTCTATTTATGCACTTTATTATATTGTTAGCTATGTATTATATCTACTTTATTTCATAACTTTTTCTTAACCCCTAGTTTTGTTTGCCTGGAAGATATCGCCTCCTAGCGATAAGGCCGCCAATTGGCTGAATTGTGTTTTTTTATGTAGTCCTTTTTTGTATGTTTTTTTGTCAATAAAGTGTTTTTTATTTTATTTTTTATTTTTCAAGAAGAGAGCATATTTCTTAAAAGACAATTCTGTAAAAGGCAACTCACTCTAGAGCCTAGAGTGAGTTTCTATCAGGCAGCTCTTATTTATAAACAAAATTTTAACATGGTGTATTTATTATTTCGTTGTAATGTTTTACTGTACGAGTTTGCCGGGTCCTTAAAAAACAGTAATAGATTTGTGACAAAAGGTATTGGATTAATGAGGGCGGGAAGGGAAATTGGCTTTTACTTTTTGGACGATACAACAATACATAATTATCTCTAATGTGATGCTATACCAATGATGTACCACTCCAATTATTTTATTAATTTTTTTATTTTTGATGAGAATAGGGGGTGCCCCAACGCGGTGTGCTGTTGTACTACGGGAATCGGGCTGAAGCTGCTAGGAAAGGAGGCAGGTGGAGAGATAGGTAAGAAACGTGTAGTAAAATCTTCTAGTGATAGCCATTTAGGGAGTTCTGAATGGCGCTTGTGATATTTGTCTTTCACAATTATATAAAGCCCAACAAATGAATCCTATGGTGATTGTCGTTCAGTCAAAACTAAAGTTACTTGGGGGTAGTTTAAAGAATTGCTCAGCGTTCTGTAATAGACAATAGCTGGAGAGCTAGTGAACCCTGGGAGTGACGGTTGTCCTGTAAGGATAGAAATTTGTATACTTATGATTTATAGCATGCTTAAGGCAATAGCCACGACCTGGCAGGCGCCAACCCTACACGTCATCAGCCAATATATTTTTCAAACTGTAAAAGAAAAAAAAAATTAATACTTCTTTCTGTAAGTTTCAAAATTTAATAGGTTAAAGTTTATTTATTGTAGATCTTTAAAAAAAATGGACAGGCGAATAGCATGTGCAGAAGTACATAACAGGCGAGTTCAAAAGAGCACAGTTGATGGAGTAAAATAAACTTTGTCCTGTATGGTTAAAATTTTTATGGGTTCTTAATTAAACGACAATAATCACAACCTTAATTAATTCTTTAATATTTTTTAGTAATCTATGTTTGTAGGTAGATACATATGTATGTTTTTGTATATTCCATTGTTTCTTTGAATCCTTAAAGAAATAATATGGCATCTTCCAATATGATAAAATGATAAAACTTTTGTTGAAATTATTAAACCGTTACCGTATCTACGTCAATATTACAATGCTACGATTGTCTCCAATTAACAATTATTGAAATTGTTAATTGGAGACAATCAATGTTAAGTTTCTTGTTTCTTTTCTCCAAAGTTATACTCTATAGTATTTTAAAAGATAAGACAACCTAAGACAGACAACCTATATACTATATAATAGACAACCTATATTGTAAAATAAATAAATAACATGTTAATATTATTTATATGTGAACTTGAATAAAGATTTTTTACCAATATCCCACAGAAAATATCTAGACGCAGCGAAATTAACAACTCCGGACTCAGAACCAGCGCTAATAGTGATTGCGTTCAGCGACGGAGAGACGCACCGCTTAGCTGTCCCGCCCGCAGACAGCGTCACTGCTTGCAGACAGGTAGAGAGAAGAGAAGAAAGGGAGGAGGAAACATTCATAGTATCTTCTATCTCTTTATAAATTGTTTAATA
>DWAJ01001328.1:0-23223 GCA_018238005.1 Eurema mandarina | reverse complement strand
CGACTTCGTCCCCGTCGGATCTATTTCTATTATTATGTTATAGTGAGTCAATCTTAGAAGATAGACATATACTGTCGCGGACTTTTTTTTAGATCATTTAAAGAGGAATAATTCTTTTATACATATTTTTTGGTATCTTGAACCGTTTTCGCAGCTACGCAAAGGAAGCCTACAAAGATGAATAATTTTCCCCGTTTTTTCCACATTTTCCATTATATCTTCGCTCCTATTAGTCGCAGCGTGATGTTATGTAGCCTAAAGCCTTTCTCGATAAATTCCTCGATAAAAGAATTTTTCAATTCGAACCAATAGTTCCTGAGATTAGCGCGTTCAAACAAACAAACAAACTCTTCAGCTTTATATATTAGTATAGATGGTGTATGTACAAAGATATAATATTAACGAACTTAATAAGTCGAAAAAGTGACTGGTTAGGTTATTGCTTCATAAGTCGAAAAAGTGGCTGGTTAGGTCATTGCTTCGACGTCGAGAGATTTTATGCTACGTTGAATAAATATCATAAGTGCGATTCAGAACTCGGCGCATTAATAACGGTCGTATTTTAATGTGAAATGAATCCTATTAAAACCAATTAACATTCTAAAATTTTTACTAGGTTTCAATCAGTGGAAAGTAATCCAGATGCTGAGCAAGTGATGTGCTGGGAAAATACTGTGATCTTTATAGTGACGTCATTCCAATATCTAGTTATGGCATGCGTTTACGCCAAAGGCTACCCCTTCAGAGAGCCATTCTGTTCCAATTGTAAGTATAAAACCTTATTACAAATTATAATGGAGTCTTAGTACTATTCGTACTGCGTTTTTAGATAAAGACATTTATTTATTTATAACAAAACTACACTATAAAATTTGCTATTAATTAGTAAGTTTAGTTTATAAATTTAAAATTATACAAAAAGAATTATGCATTCAGGCAGAGTAAAATGTACATTTTATTCATCTATATGTTTATTTATGGTTTGTAATTATAAATGCAAATGTTAAATTAATATTTTTTAATACACATTTAACACATTTTGATGTATATTTTTTCTTATTTTTAACTAGGTTTACTTTAATCTTATACTCAATGATATTCTTTCAGATTACATGGTGATAACACTTATAACGCAATCCGTGTTCGTCATTGTACTACTTTTCTGTCCGTGGAACAATTTGGCTGAATATATGGAGGTTGAAGTGATGAAACCTGCTGAGGTGGAACAAAATTATTTTAGAATTTATTTACTACTTATACCCGTCATACATTTGCTGCTTGCTGTGGGTATTGAAGTAAGTGCATTTGATTTTATATGATAGTAACAACTTTTAATTATGTACATAATAAAAATCGAATTAAGTACTAATACAATGTATTTTATGAGTCATACAAATAACGAGAATTTCCCGTTTTTTCAAATAGATTTAAAATATGTGTTAGTTTATATATAGTAATATAATTAAACAGTCATCGCATGTGTTTAAGAAGCAGAATTTTACAGTGTATTTATGATAAATGTATTCTGTTTGATAAAAAGTATAATAAAATATTACATTGTGATTGAGACTTTGATTTATAGTTAAAGTTATAACGAAACAATTTTTGTTTTCAGGCAACATTCTCCGATCCTCAACTATTCACCAATATATGCAAGTCGTTCAGAAGATTCTCTAGTAAGAAAGAAGAGACTTCAGCAGATGCAGAGAGTCCGCTGTGGCCGCCCCAGTCACCTTCGCATGTGTGCTGACATACCCACAAACACACACATAAACATAGACATCTAAATGCAATATTTTCTCGTAGACTATTTATAATTAACTTAATAAAATCGTCGATTAGAAATTCAAATGAAATATTTAAAACAATATATTTGAATGTCAATTTTCAAACATTTTGATTGTATGCCCTTAAAGTATTTTATTTAAATGTTTTAAAGTCTAATGATAAACAAAGCTGTTCTAATGCATGCAAAGATAATTAAATCTGATTGCATATAATGTACTTAAATTTAAATGGGGTCATTTTTAGGATTATATTACTGACATCTTAAGCAACAACTTTGTTCTATGAATTTCAGTTATACAATAATATTATGTACTATCATACAAAATAAATACATAGTATAAAAATGTGTAAATGTTAAACCCATTCTTGACTCCGAAGACTTATTTCAAGTATAAGATATGGAAGCGGCAAACTCGAATATTTTTATAGTCATGGAATAGTACCTAGCTTATGTGACTAATATCGTTGTATAGGGGTTGAGATTTCATTGCCTAATGACGTCACCATACACTATTTTCTCAATAAATAGTCTAAATAAAAATAATTTATGCAAAATCTTAGACCTTATCATTCGATCATAGATTTTCACTGATGTTGCCGAATATTTTCTGCCAGTACTTATCGTTTTAAAATGATTCGTAATTATTTTAGTTACCGTTATAAAATTGTAAAGACATTACAGCCGGCTTATAATCTATGTACATAATTTATAGTAGAATTAGATTTGTATACAAACATAATATCAAATATTTATTTGTAAATATTCATTTGCTTAGCATTTATTTACTTACGTCGGTACTTATTTATCGTACTTATTGTGATTTCGACTTATTATGTTCGGAGGTCAATAATAGCAGCTGGATTTGATAAAATTTTTTTGCGAATATAACTTGTTACAATTTAGATCTTAGAGATAAAATTAAGCCAAATTTTCTAGTATTTGTATGAAATAAAATTTTATTAGTAACTTTTGATAAACACGTAAGTTTTTGCTTTCTTAAATGCACACTTAATTCTAAAGTTGTGATTTTAATTGGCTAAGTAGTTACGTTTTTAACCAATATTAAGTAGAACCAGTGTATTTTAAAGTTATCCTTATTTGCGTGCGATTTTGCGCCTTATAGTTGGCGGTTATTTTAAATCAACCATGCAATATGAATTTAGATATTGTAGTATTATTTAAGGCTATGCTTCATTCCTAATAATCTAGAACTTAGTTTTTATTAGACAATGGAAAGATTAAGAGTTATCAATCAATACTTGTAGGAACGTACCATTTCAAGGATCATGTGATTTATTTGAGAGATGTAAATAAACGGATTAATTTATAGTGTCCTGATTCGTATATATTTATTTTAACGTTTTATGTGGCACATATCCATCTGTGGTTCAACACATTCGTAGATAATTTACCATCCGATGTGTAAATCTTAGTCAATGTAACAAACATCTTGCATTATCCATTATTGAACTGCATTATCGTGATTTTGTTTCTTGTTGTTCTAAATTTCTTCGAATAATGAAAGTTTGTTGACTATTTTTATGTCTAGATAATGTAGTTCGATATCAATTTTGACTTTACTAAAAATGGATACTTTTAGATGGGTGTGACCAAAATGTATTGAAATAAAAATCGTTAATCAAGTGCGCGTGTTTTATTATTTAATATATAGTCCAAATTTGTTACATGAAGTTATATTTATGGTAAATATTCAGTATATCCTGGTGGAGGTGAGTATTGCGAAGGCTTTATATCCTTGGCGCGCACTTTCAAAGGTTTTGACATGGACGGCGGGGGCGGTTGTTTCCACCTGTAACATTTACAAAGCTATAATAATTATTATAATACCTATGAATACGAACGAAAGAAAAATTTACAATTTTATTCAAATCTATATATAATGTATAGTATATACTATATGCACTTGAAGTTGTAATCAAATATTTTTGGCTATACCATCCGACTGGTTTTGATATCATTAAAGAGTTAGAATTTTAAAGAAAACAATTCCAAATTCAAATTTGAAGTGTGTGTGTGTTTTTTTTCTTATAATTTTTCCCAACCTATTATTATTTCCCATTACGTCAGAATATATAAGTTGTGTACAATTACTATCCAATCATTTACCAAGGCACAAGACTAAGATCGTGGGGAGGTTTGGGTCGCGCCAGTCGTTCAGCCCGCTCTTTGCGCAACATATCTGCGTCGCGAACTGCGGCACAACACGCTCGCAACGTGAAATAATATATCAGCTCGACACCGGAGAGTAGGGAAAACCCTAGAAATAAGCCTGCTATCCCACCAAATGACACTGAAAGGTTACCGGTATAGTTTGTTATGAGATCAGTCGAAGAAAGTATAGATATTAAATAATTGCTTTAAAGAATTCCCTAGATGGAGTCAACTAATATTGCCAGCTATAAATTCTTATAACTAAAATGACTTTAATTGTAAATACGTATTAAAGTTACTTAGCCTATTGCATTTTTAACATTCTATACGAGACATCAGATAAGTACTTATATAATTTTACCTACCTAATAAATCAACCCAACCAAACAAAACTTCTCGTTTATATCGCACCATGGGCCACGATACGAATTCTGTTTCTAATGAATTTGTTGCAGCTGGACCTTTGGTGACACTGCAAAAAAATTACAAAAACTGAGAAGATATAATCGACTTTTGGTGAAGTAATTACACACTATCCAATATACCACATACTCAATCTCTGTTAGTTTTTCTACTTCATAGACAGTGTGAGTGCATCCCAGTTCGCAATTACAACGTGAAACATCTGTGATGGTTGATGCGTGTTTTGCTATGCACTCCAGCTCCTTAACAGTACAATGGCGATACCCTTCTGCAATTAAAAATTAATCAAAGGCACGATATATCAAAATTGTAATCCACAAGTTATTTCTAATACTGCTCCAAATAAAACATAGAACATAGGTTAGTTTTTGCGCTAAAAGAACTTACTAATAGCCGGATAAAAATGCGGAACACACTTGCAGAGCGATCGGCTTCGCTGCATCCTACATTGCCTCATACAGGCTGTATATGTGTAAATGTTGGAAGTCTCTAAGCGCTGTTCGTCAGCAAACACGCAGCGACGTTGCCGTACCGAAAGTTGTCTTGCGTCTTCTGTGGTGTAAGTATGTTTCACTGAAAAAGACACTTTTTCGACACGCCTATCCCAGGCATGCTGAATCGTTTGTTCCAATCCTGCCATTTCTTCTGTCGAGTGGATGTATATCTGAATACATAGATAATTTAAGAAAGTTAACTTAAATATCGAAACAAAATAAGGGTATTAATATACAAACATTTATCGTTGAATCGTTACGAATAGAATTAAACATAAAGGACCATTTCGCATCCGTTTCGTGAATGAAGGCTTCAGTAAACTGGTCAGTTTGAGTTTGCCTGTAAAAAGTAGGTATTAGAAGTTAAGCTTTGAGCGAAATTAGCTTACACACAAGTACTTACCACGGCCAAGATTTTTCTGCATGTTTAGAGTTGAAAGCGTAACAAAATCCCATCTCAGTAAAGACCGGTGTAACTAAATCACAACACTCTTCAGAGTCTCCCTTCCATTCACAGTCGTAAAATGCATTTTCACAATGTTTGACAATCTGCAATATTAAAGTAGGACCCAAATAATGAAATATTTGATAAATACTAGTGAACTCATTCAATATGCTTAGGTACTTACACTAAATACCGCTTCTTTAGGATTGTCAGCAGGATTTGGCGAATCTAATCCAATTTTGCTAATGATTTGAGGATCATTAGCAAACTCCGAGACACGAGCAACAATTGACTGATAACTCAGTGTAGACAACCATTTTAAAAATTCGGCTGCTTTTGCTGGAGATTCCGATGGCCATATACTAAAATAACGCACAAAATTCGACAAGATACTTTTATTTGAATAAAATTATAATACTTTACCTTTTTATATATTCTTCTAAAAGTTCTTCATCCACAGGATTTCTGTCACAAATTGTAACTGCGGGAAAAGGCACATCCCAATTATGGAAATCGGTATCCAGACCTGAATAGCAAAATTAATATGAAAGTCTTTAATTATAAAATCTCACTGCCTTTTAAATATTTAAAATTAATTCAGCATGACGCTTTTCACCCTTCATTAATGGTAAAATTAATAACATACCGGTAATAGTTGGATTAGTTTGGAATTTTTCCCACAAACTCACGATGATAATGCAAGTCGCTACTGCACCAATAGCAGTAAAACTGAACCACATAAACCTGCAATAAAAAAACGTCAAAACTACAGATGGTTGTTTTTCTGTAAAACACACATCTTAATGCTTACTTCTCACAAAACGGTCGCTCTTTTTCTGCTATATAGCGTACACCATGTAGTGTCGAGTTGTTAAAGAATTCCGTCGTCTGGTGGCGCAAACTTGTAGCAAATAGCGAAAGCAAACCATCGTCTTTACTTTGCTCAGATTTAAGGAAATTCCATTTCTTTCTATTTCTTAGACCTTTCTGAAGACTTCTTGAGGGTTGTGGGTGAACTCTCATGTTTTAATAGGGGACTAATTCTTGTTCCATAATCACGTTCAGTTGCTATATCCATGGGTCATACAATACTGTGAGAGTTGGGCACTAAATATCCATTATATATAATTCATTTTATCGTTTACCAAATGTTGGATAATTATCTAAATGACAAATCGCATGGGACACGCAAGGAGAGCTGATAACATCATTCGTATTGACCCGTCCACTGTTCAGTTTTTGCTTGAGTCATACTTCTATTATTTTAGATTCTATAACTGCTGATACAGAAATATAGATGAAGAATACTTTCAGATATAAATAAAAATCACTTTTAAACAACTTTACTTTATTTTAAGGATTTCAAAGTACACAATTAATTAATTAGTATTATTTTTACGTTTTACAATGCGCTCATAACATTTATATCTTTCTTAGGAGGTTCATCCACGGCAGCTTCTGGCGGTAGAAGCGGATCAATCTTAATGTCTAGATCTTTTAAAGCATCGTCCAAGATTTTGATTTTCCCAAGTAATTTTTCAGCTTGTAAGTTATATCCAGGTTCAAGCATTTTCCCCGTAGGGTTTAGTTTGAACAAATATTCAGCCTGAAAAAACATCTACATTTCAATGAGTTCACTAAATTATTTAAAAAAAGTATATAATAGGTATTATAAATTATCAATCATAGTTTCAGCAGCATCAAGTATAAGAAGAGAAGATTGAAAACTAACTCCCTCTTCTTATTTCGTTGACTGATAGCGAAGAGTTCCAACATAAGAGTAGTACTTACTTCTAAAGGGAATTTTATATCTTTATTCGGAATTTGATTAGGCGTGTAAAAAACAAAGATGTTATTGATAAGGTTGAGCCTAGACTCTAGAGTATGAGTGTACCTACTCCATGGAACACATATTATGATAGAGTAAAAAAGACGCGTCTTAAGAGAACTCTTCTTCGTTCAGCGCACTTTTCTTTTTCTTTTGCCTCAAAGCTAATAGAAAGTAAAGACTAACGAGAAAGTCAAGAGGATCATCGGGGCGTAGCTTGGCGACTTCTAGCAGCGCCGGCGTGAGCGTCGGGAAGATGTGGTTGATCAGGTAGTTGCGCATGGGCTCGCTCGCCGCAGCCAATGCTGCTTCTTCCTCTTCTTGCATCAGGGAATACAATTCTGACTACAGACACAATCATAAGGATGGTCATCAGTCACATATATTTTAATTAGTTTGTATTTATTTAATTATGGAAGAAATTTGTTTATAGACTTAAATACCCAATATTCCATTTTATCTTCACGTTCTTCTTTCATTTTTTTTTCAAGCTCCATTAAAACTTTTGCTTCTTTCGCACGCAGCGTTTCCAATTCCTTTCTTTCTTTTTTCTCTGCAGCTTCGATTAAAGCTAAATAAACAGAGCAGATTGAGAATATTGTTTTTCAAAAAATAAAATAAAATATTATGTTAGAGAATGCTAATATTTTGTTTTGTAGGACAATGCAAACAATGCTGGGATCTATAAACAATAAGAAATGAGGTATAACCCCTGTGACTAACCGATTAGCTTCCCATACCGGCAAGGGCGTCCCATTCTTAAAGCCACAGCAGCATACGCGCCTTTCATACTATAGTCAGTGTGTTCCTTAACGGGCACAATCAGTGGATGTATGTCTAATTCGTCAAAGAAGTTCAGCGGAGTGACGTCACGTCCGTCATTCATTCTAAATTCACTGAGACGTTTTAAAACCGTTTCTTCATCTAGCCGTGAGTCACCGTCAGGTTGGCGCATTGCCTTATCGCAGATAAAATCGTCGGTGGCTTCGAGAGATACTACAATATCTGTAAGGCATTCATTGACGATAAACTAAGAATTTTGTAGTAGCGGACTAGGTACTCGGGTTACGTCATACGTTTAATTTACCTGGCAAAAGCTTTTTCAATACATTGCTGTACAAGTCCACGTCTTCGTCGAATGGTTCTTCGTCAGCTTCATCTCCAGCATCTGAATCTTGATCTTCGCCCTTATCAAACACTACGTACAAATCAGTTCACTAATTATCAATACTAAAACGAGTATATTAAGCTTAAGATTTTTGGTTTGTTTTTTTGAACTAATTTCAGGTTCGAATTAAAAAAACAATTTGGGTTAGATAGCCCACTTATAGGACTCATTATAATCGCTTAACCTAAATGGTAATCGATATGGTAAGAAAATAGTATTTACAGTGAAGTACTTTAAATATTAAGAATTCTAGAAACTTCTCATTCATAATAGTAAAACTCGACGGGGGCGAAGCCGCGAGCAACAGCTAGTACTAAATATAATAAATCTTACACATGGAGCATTGTGCTAAAGTTGTTGGAAAGCCATCGAGAACCCATCCTCTATTAAGACACTCGCGATTAAGCAGCCTCTGACGTAAATACCTACAATAGATTATCATCTATATAAATTCAACCCATAAAATAATATTAATTTCCTAAAAAAATATTTTTTTTTAATTCGGCTAATAGGTATTTTTTTTTAAATTCAGCTTATAAGTGCTCCTTACAAGTGTAGGTAATATTTTCATTTAGAAAAAAAAGCGACGGAAAATAAGTATGTGATCACTGATTCAGTAATACTTAGGTGTGTGAAACACAAGTGATATCATATAAAGATAAATCTTACTATACTTAACTGTCACGTGCTTATAGTACGGTTTTTATCAACTTTTTCCCATAGCATCTAATGCTCATTGCACAGAAGGCGTGTTCAAAGAGCCTTGTAACAGTTTGTACCTACTTATACGCTACTAATTGTTAGATAATAAATTAAAGCCCAATACCTTGTCTTTTGTATTCGTGACATTTCAAATCATTCGTTAAAACAGATTAGGTACTCATCGTAGAGTTACGAACGAGAGCAAAATAGCACTCTGTCATTATTTTGGCATACATAGGTACATAGGTATTAGGTACACGTTTTTTAAGTTTACCTATATCTCCAAAATCTTTTAATGGCAATTTTGTTTGAAAATTGTATAGCCGTACCATCGGTGCCTACATTAAATATTTTTAACAAATATAAACAACACGGAGAATAATAATAATTGAATTCTCGTAATATAAAGAAATGTTTATTTTACACTTTTGAAATCCGCCTGTGAAATATCATCAAAAAAAATCATCAGAATCGGTCCATAAACGACAAAATTATACCCGAATAAAAAAATGCATTAATATACGATCGTATTTAGAAAGCTCCGCCTTTGTTGAAGTTAGTTAAAAAGGACTTAACCCTATAAGTTCCTCTTCGGTGAGAGCCCGTCCGGATTGCAATAAAGCTAGAGTCTGTCTGGCGGTCTCTTGGGCCCCCTCTTCTTCCCCAGGGTCGTCGTCATCATCAGCAGCTGGCACGTCTTCCTCTTCGCCAGTTGTTGGCACAACTAGGTCAGCCGCCTCACCAACTTCCCAATGATGAATTCTCCAAGTCTAAGAATATTTGTCAGATTATAGTAATCGAGTATAAAAAGTGTTGGAGTATATATATACTCTTTACAATGTACTTTTAGTGCCGATTGAGGTCAAGTTCAAATAATGATTTTATATACATTACTCAGTCAGTCAGTCAGTCAGTATAAGAAGATAATATGTAGCGTATAATACGATCTATTTCCGAATAAAAATTTAAATAACTATAAGCTAATTTCAAAATCAACAACAAATCTGCAATCTGGATTGCACAAGTAGAATATTATGGAACAATGATATAACATAATATAGTTAATTTTGTTTGCAGATAACATAAATTAACTCACTTTCACCGTCAAGTTGTATCAGACACTCTAATCAAACCTCATGCATAATAAATGATTACTAACTAGGTCATTTATAACATCTTCTACGACTGTTTCTGGTGAAATGTACACCAATCCGTAGGCCTCACAAATAAGCTTCGATAACGTAGTCTTTCCAACGATAGGCGGTCCGTATACGATTACCTTATACAAAATCGAAACATTAAATATGTTACACGCATAACATTCAACACAAAAAGCCCTCAACCGTTATTCTTATAACTGATAAACAAATACCTATAATTAGAAACTCAAAGTTGCTGATTCACCTTGAATGGCTTTAATCCTCTCTCCTTTTTAAATTGTTTCATAAGAGCAGGCACGTTCTCGGCAAATGTTAGCTCCGAGGTCCATTGCAATCCCATTGTCTCTACTATGAACGTCGGCTCCATGCTTAGGTTGAGATTCATCAAATCATATATTCTTTGCTATAACGCCGTTTCAATAATATAATTGTATGATTTGGATTATACAACCAATAATATAGAACTAATCGACACTTACATCTAACTCTGGTATCAGAAATGCATCTTCGGGTGGAATACATTTGAACATGCCGGAGCCAACTATACGACCAAGTGGTTTTATAATCTAGAAATGATGCTAATAATTAATATAATAATGCTATTAAAAATAAAGTAGATTTAATAATTACATACGAGTACTTACTTCTCGTTGCTTGGTCACATTCTGTTCTACTGCCAAAATGTAGAGCTTCTTTGGAAAATCGGTTATTAAATTGTATACGATTCTGAAATTAGTTAGTAAACAATTGCATTATCTATAGTTAGTTATTACTAAAAGTGCCTTCTAACTGAAGGATATTGTAGGTCTGCCTGTATATTTTTACATTAATCACATCACATATTCATAAAACGCATGATAGCGTTCTTACGTTTAACGTATGATATATGATATTTAATATCTTACTCATTGAATACTTACTGAGCTAAATCTAATACATTAATGAGAGGGACGACGTTCCCTCCACGACCGAGGATCGGTAAAAAACGCTCGCATTCCCACGCTTTTTGAAACCAGTAAAATAGTACATCTTGACGACCGCCGTAGGGAACACCAGTGCCGATGACGATTGCACTAGTAATTAGTTTAAAAAGACGTTAGTATTTAACGCAATTGTCTATCTATCTATATGCAATTAACAATACAAAGTATACTCATATAGGGAAATCTATTTACTAATTGCAAATAATTGGGAAGCTATAGCACTCATTAATTTAATTGATATTATTAGTCATAATTAATAATGCTTGTGAAATCGTACCCAATCTGAGTTTTATATTTTCTTGCAATGCCAATAACTTCATTTTCAACGTCGTAATGCATTTTATAATTTGGATGCGTTTTTCTTTTACGAAAATCGGTTTCTATAAAAGGCATGTCCGGACTTTCCTGAAACGGTTGGTTATTTTATTTTTTATTAACTTTGCGATATAAGCGAGAAGTTAAATGAAAAAGATGGTTCCCCTTTTTATAACAGGCGAGCGACTACCTTTCTTGTCTTTACAATAAACATACACCAATGTAGCAATTACAATAATATGTAGGTAGGTACTTGGAAGGCAACACGAGTGAGTCTTTAGGCCGGATCAGGACGTCCCGCCTGAAATATGTAGGTTTTCTACTAACGAACCGAAACTAAAATACTGATTTGTCTTGTCTATAAATCATATCATGTATGCATATTTACTGGATCTAATGGTTTCGTTACAGCCCATGTCATAATCGTTGATATTAATATCAAGTAGCGCTTTTTCGACTCTCCAGCACCGCCATCGTCGTCTATTGGACTCGGAGGGACAAGGGTACCTGCCTGTTTCTCCAATAAATCTTTCAGCACTAAATGCAATAATTTTATCAATAGTATAAATTAATAGTTATTCAATAAATAAGATTTATCAATATTTTGCGTTAGTTTAAACTAATTAGGTACCTAATTAAAAATGCCTTATGCTTATAAAAGTCAAGTCACATTACGTACCAACTACTAGTAATTTAGTTACCCTTACATTTGAGATAATCCATAACAAAAGAAAGCTCGTCGCGGTCGTAGCTGATATCTAATATAAGTGTCCCACAAGTTAGCATGATTGGCAAGCTTTCTGATTTAGACACGATGCGAGCGACATTATCCACAGCCTTGATCTTTGGGTCAATAACAGTACCTAGCAAATTTTTCCATTAAATGCAGACACGAATAGTTTCGTTCCAAAGGTTTTACAAGGTACATTAAAGTTTAAGTAAATTTAAACTATATCTATATACTAGTAAATAGATAAAGGTATTCATATATTAAAGCAAAGTTATGACTTGAAACTATATTAATTGTGTTTTATGTTAGAATAAATATTGCAATAATGTATTTACCGATGATTTCATAAAGTTGTTCAGGAGGTGGCGGTAGACCCATGTCTACATCTTCACCAAATACTATCTGGGACGGTTGTTTGACAGACTCCGTTGCGTTTTTTTCTAACACTTTGGATACTTCGTTTAAAATATATTCGCCTTGATATGAATCTACATTATTCATAAAATAACGTTTGAAAGAAAATAATATATCCGCCGACGATGACGATTTTTCTGAAGACAGTTTTTCTACAGACCTCTTCATTATTGTTGTATTTTTAGCAATAAAAAGTCTAAATGTCAACTTACATTGGCAATGTGTCACCTTTTAAATCTTTTTAAATCGTAGAACGAGCAAACAAGGTCGCATTTTTCTTATTGTATATACATGTCAGCGCATAATGGACAAATCAAGGATTAAAATAATTAGAGTGATGGATAAGTTTATAAATTAATCGATTCTTCTTAGTTTATTGCCAATTAACGTAGGTACTTCGCTAAAACCATTTCTCAATTGAAACTGAAAATCGTTGGGGAAGTGCATCTGTCTGTTTCGCTATAAATAGTTTACGTCCGCATTTTAAGTCTCGCTAAGTTGTAACTCGTTGGACAGTGCAGACCTCTCTGAAATATTATGTTGCCCAGATAACGGAACACTTCATTACTTTGGATTTGTTTTCAAAATCTAACAGGAACAATGATTATAATATTTAAGACATCAGCATTCATAATCGATGACGTCACTCTTTTTAAAAACCTTTCTCATGCGCCTCCTGCGTTATGTACAATACAGAATACTGCGATATTTCCATTAAGTAAGTTATCAATGGATTAGTAAATATCGAACATATGGCTTCACGACGACCTCAAATAAATATATTTATGTAATTAACTTGTTGGGGAGGTGCAACGTTAATTTTTAAATAATATGTATGGGATACCTCTAAACAAATTAAAATACTAGGAAAAAAATAAAACAAAGCGAGATCTTTTATTTTTTATTTGTTCGCATAAAATATCGTTAAAATAAACTTAACTTATATAAAATATAATAATACTTAAAATAATAAAATTTCATAAGTTTGCACTCGGATAGAAAATGTATATCATTCATAAATTGAACATAGCTTTATACTAAATAGGTATATTTCAGACAATAATATATTTATGATCAAATAATAAAAATCAATAATATTACATTAAAAATATCATTGGTAAAAATGCAAATAATATGTTTTTGACATTGTCTATGACATATTATAGGTACCAATATATTTATTAATGCCTGTTTAATATACATATATATTCAAATTAATTGTTTTTTTTAAAGTATATGTGTATATTAAAAATATTTAAAAGCACCATTACAATTTTAAGTAAAGTATTTAAGTACATTAGGTAATTCGCATAGTTTTCGTTTATACAATTATATAATTTGTCTTAAAAAATTATCGTCGTATTGTAAAACATTACCTCTTTATTCAAGGAATGTACAGATCGATACCAACTATATATTCGTAAATCATAGTTTAGTTACAAGCAAATCCTTTAAAACCTTATGATTAATTCATTAAGATTTTAGAAATAGGTGACATTATTCCCTACCGGAGCTGTGTTGTCTGCAGAAAAATATGAAAATTTCAACATCTGCTATGGCACCAATAATATTCGATTTCGATTAATAATTATAATACTGTAAACCGTATTGTACTCAGTAAAATGTTATTGTCTTTTTATAATTTAATCGTTAAACCTAGATATGTTATAAGGACGGCTCCGTTAATCTTTATAAGTACCTACCACAAATAAGTACAATGCTTTAAATTTAATGAATGCTAAATCATTGGAACATTTTTTTTATTTATAAATATAATGTTTATATAACTTTATTGGAATGATCATCATAATACTTATAATTTGACTTTAGACTTACATGGAATGACATACCTTAATACATTTGTAATCTCTATAAGGTTCACATGTTTCAATTGAACTGAAATTTGAGAGAACACTTTAGACTGAAGAATGAAGACACTTTGTTCTATAAGAACTCTTAAGTGGGAAAGTCACATCACTCTCATTAAACATAAACAAGACAAAAGAACACAAATAATATCTTATAACTTGTTCAAATGGACGTGTTTCGAAATTTAAACTTTTATTTTGGTCGGCCGATTTGCAAAATTGCTGTATACATGACATATCTACAAATTAGTTGTAATATTATCGATTGTCCTTATATTTTATTATATTTCATTCTTAAAAGCATCAATAATTGCACCTCCTATAGTATTACAACTGTTCGGAATTTATGGTGGAATCATCATAATAATGCTTTTCCTCCAGGGATGCAGATTTTTAATATTATATTAGTTTATAATTTTCGGTTAATAGATTTACATAATATGTATTAATAATGCTTAGTATTCATACTACGTTGGTATATCGATTTTGGATTGTTTGTCATTCGCGACGGACTCAAAAGTAAAAGAGATCGCCGGACGGATCCAAAGCGGGTTTGCAGTCTTTTGAAAACTTGCAGAAGTTTTTAAATCTAAACTTCGGCAGTGTCTAAAGACTAATGTATACAGCCAAGGTTCAACCTCGGGGTTTTTTTCATCAGCTTCCTCTTCTTCTTTATTTTCCGCAGAATTTTGTGATTTAATACTATCTTGTCTGGTCAAAGGCTGTAGTGCAGTTTCAGTCGTTGCAATGACAGCAGGCTCCACATTTTGAATGGGTGTAGTTGTTTCCTCTGCCGAAGTACTAGCCACGGTTTCAGTTGCTTCGTTTTGTGGATTGGTTTCCGGTTTTGGGACACTCTGTTTCTCTCGTTCTCGTAACACATGGCTTTGTCTTCGCGCAAAGCGCTGGCTCGGTCGCCTTTCGAACTGCACCGTGCGTCGTGCACGATTTTGTTGAGTCGTTTGATATTCCGTTTTTCCAGAGTATTGAAATCTTGATCCCATTCTAAAGAAGTTTTGCCTGGCTGAGGGTCCTTTAACTGGAGCACGTAAGCGGAAGAACGTGTGGTACTGAACAGCACATTTCCAAAGATGTTTGCAAGCTTTTTCGTTATGCAGGCGAAACACAAATGTATGCTCTTGCTCACGCCCTTGGTCATCATCTTCTACAACTACTAATGTTAACTTTTTTTTCTTGAAATTTAATTTAGTTATTTTAGGCCAAAAGAAAAGTCCTATTTTTTGTGGTCCTTCGAAAACAAGAATACCAGTAGGTGTAAGACCTAGGTGGTATTCACAGCCATCTTTACCCAACACAATGTGCATATCCACACCATACATTTCGAGCCACTTAGCCTTGTTCAAATAATTCACCTCAGCTTGAGCAGGTGTAAGACCTTTGCATCTTTTATATTCTTCTAAGATCTCAATTTCCATCTCTTCAGATTGATTTGGTACAAAACGGAATTCAGAAACTGTAGCTGGAGTGTGCACTGTCTCATCAAAGTCTCCAAGTTCAGACTGTAGTGCTAATGCTGCCAATTCCACAGCAGTATTGTGAGAGCATTCTAATTTGCTTTCTAAAATATCTTTTTTCAATTGCAAAAAAAATTGGTATCTAGTTAATTCTTCCCTGAGGTTATTTGGTTCAGAGGAATAAAATTTGACTTTTAATCGTAAGGTATAAGGCGGTCCAATTTTAACCTGTTTTTTAATCGTTTTTGTTGGATCAAGCCAGTGTTGTACATTATTTGTGTCGGTAAATTGTAAGCCGAAGTAGTCTTTTTCAATTAAGTCAAGAGAGTAAAACACTTGTTCATATAAATCAGCGGCACTAGCTTTTTTCGTAAGATTGATGGTCAAATCAGTATCATCAAGTAGCATTACCTTACATTGTATCAAATTTTTATTTATAGCACTCTTTTGACTTTGTTTTTTTCGTGTTTGACTTGACGAACGACCCTTTCTGCTAAGAAACCGTAACATGTTTGATGATGTTTCTGCAATAAAACAAAATATCTTATAATAATGTTCATAGTAAAGTTAAGTGAACACTTAAGGAATGATAACATTTGCATTGCTTTCAGTTATGACCAAAAAGAAAGTATAACTTGATCAATGCGAGCATTTTTATTATAAATGTATTGTATTTTAAACATAAAGTTTAGGTGTTAATTTTTATTTTAACATAGACAATTAATTCATCTTATTAACTATTACATCCATGTCTGGACAAATTTAGTTCCAGAAAATAAACTGAGTCATTTTCTTTCTCGGTTAAACGGAAATGGAATGAAGAAGAGAAATAATATAGCATTAATCAACAATTAAAATATCAAATAGAGATCTTTTACTGAATAAGCAGCCATATCTTTTTCCATCTAAACTTAGAATAATGATTTTTTCACAACTTATGGTGATTATAAGAGTATAGAGTTTAAATTTCCATCCGAGACCTACCCAAGACATTCTTAAGACAAATGTTTTAGAGAGAAAGATAGACAAGTATGTGATTATGCAAAGGTTAATTTTTTCGTTTTAGGTATGGAACCTTAAAATTAAAATTCACTTCAATGCAATATAAGTGCTTAAATAAGTACATGTACTCAGATACTTATTTTATTAATTTTGTTATCATTTTTGTCTAGTTCACTCCAAGTAAGTACTTTTGTTTTAGATTTTTACATTCATCTTTTTTAATTATTATAAAATTCATTACTTGTGTGTCAATTACATTCAAATGAACTAATGATATTAATAACCACTAAAGTAGATTCATTGTACTGAAACAAAATATTTGGTTGATAATAAATATCTTCTAAGTTTAAGCTATAGAATTTCAGAAGGAAAGTATTACTTTGAAAGATACACATATTTAGTACAGATATAGACCTTGAAAGCTATAATAAGAGGTAACTAAACTTTTATGTGTCTAAACATAGATCTAAGAATTACCATAGGTTGAAAACAACTCAACCAATGTAGTAAATTCTACTTCTACAATTACAATAAATTATTGACTGAATTTATTAACATAGATACAAACTCCAGCATACTATATATATACTTACATTATACTTTATGAAGTTTTTTCATTATAAATTTACTAGAAAAGTTATCTTTTCAGTTTGCCCACATATTGGTAAATCACATGGGTCAGAAAATAGATAACAGGCCACTAAAGCGGGCTATCAATATCATTATAACCATCTGGTTTATTGATTCATTAACAAAGTAACAAACATACCTATCAAGTAACAATAATATGGGGACACAGTCATATCAATATACAAATGACTTTTTGACTTGATAAGAAAATGTTCAAACAATTTTACTACGAATAAACAACAAAAAACAACTAATTTGGTCAGGTAACTTTTGTATTATCAGTCAAGATTATCCGGTACCTATTCACATAAACAGAAATGTTATAAATTTTTCAGCATTGGTAATAAACGTGCTCTTTACAATAAAAAATCAAAATTTAAGAACAATAATGAATACTTACCAATGATAGAGCACCAAAAGTTGTTATTATTCCGTTTCACATAATGCAATGCAATCCAAGAAATTAACTTTTAAAGAACCTTCGTCATTTACACACAGCTCACAAATCACAAGCTACGAATATGGTAAACGTAAAAGTGAACAACACTTCACAACAATTTAATACGCTTTAAGTAAAGAAAAATAATTAAATATGCAATTTGTATTCTTAATTCTTGTGGTAAATAATTTAATCAGCCACCATGTCTTATTTTTCGTCGCTAGTCACTAGTCACTCTAGTCACTACTTATCTCAATAGAGGACGTCTTGTTGATTGTTCACGTCAGTGTTAACTTTTAACTTGTAAAGATGGGTGCTCACTATATAAAATTAGTACACCCAGCACCAGCAGCATTATTTATGCTAAGATTATGATAGGAATGGAAATTGGAGATTGAATAATATATATTATATATTTTAAAACAAGTATTATATGAAAGAAGCGCTTATTTTGGAAAAAAATATTAGTTATAATGTTAAATATTACTTCGTGATAAATTTATAAAACATTCAACATTGTCTTTTAATATAACCACATAATTTCATATTATCCTATTGTTCTTAGGTATTAAACAATATTATATCAGTATCTTCACTATTTAAGTTTTTATATGACTGTATGATGTAACCAAGTATGACGACCGCTTGGTACAGTGGTAGCATAAATGCTTTCTGCGCGAAGGTTCGTGGATTCGATCCCCCAACACCGGAAAAATATATTTGTAATTTGCATTAGTATTTTTCTGGGGTCTGGGTATTGCTATGTATGTGTAATGCGGAATAATGCTATAATTGATTAACGTTGAATGTTTTAACTACATATTTCTTCATTCATATATCGAGAACTACATGCAGAATACATGTGCAGTGCCAGAAAATTAACAAATGTTTTTATTTAATTTGACATTAATCGAAATGTCGCACTATACTCTGTAATGGAAAAACTAGGGATGTAACTTATTAACTTTCAATTATCCATTATCAACTATCTGTGCCATACCTAACTCTTAAGTAAGACTCTTTCTTTATCTGTGCTATTTCAACTTAGTAATTTGTGAGCCAGGAAACAAATTTAAATTATAAAACTAAAAACTCAAGTTTATCGGTAACAATTTTTTATAAATTTAAGGTTAATTGTATTAAATAATATATTCACAAGAAAAATCATATCTTTAACAGTTGTACAAAAAAAGTAAGGTTATATTTGACAAGTCGACAACCATATTAGTTTTAATTTTTGTTTGAAATTTAAACATTTGATTAGGTATACGATCACTTTTTACTTTACTGTTTAGAAAATGCCTGTTGCTGATGAAATACAGTCATCGTGGGCTGATGAGGTTGACATTGATCAGGGAGCTCTCCCACCTCCTTCAGAAGTTGTTGAGAATGGGCTAAAGATTGTCACTGAATATAAATATGATAATGATAATAAAAAAGTAAAAATAGTCCGTACATACAAGATAGAAAAACGTGTTGTATCCAAAGTAATGTATAAACCTATCGTTATTTGCTTTTATTGTTAGAAACATGTTTAGAAAATAATTATTTAAAAATTTTATTTTTAGAGTATTGCAAAGCGTAAGACATGGAGCAAGTTTGGTGATTCTGCTAATGATAAACCAGGTCCAAATCCTGCAACAACAAATGTATCTGAAGATGTTTTTATGCAATTTATCAGCAGCAAAGAAGAAAGCCAGCGCCCTGATGATGGTGAATTAGACGGACTTAAGGTATTTTTTTCTTATATTTAGCACATTAATATTAAATAAGTGTGTTATTTGAGAAAAGGTTGTGTTAAAATAAAAAATTCATATAAAATTTTAGCCACCTACAAGCAGTGTGATATTTAAATGCCGCACATGTCAAGGAGAACATTGGACATCAAGCTGTCCTTTCAAGCATACACAGCTTGCGCAGACCAAGGCCAATGAAGCTGCCAAAGCAGCAGGTGAATTAACTGCATTAATATGTGATATTATTTAATTCTATGGGATACTAATTAATATAATTTAAAAGATCAAGTATTTTAATAATTCTTAATAATTTACAACCAAACTTTACTATAGACAACATTGTTTGGCTGTCTTTTGTATTTTATTATTCCATGTCAGTTGCATCTTTTGATACAATTAGACTGATGTGTAAACTTATAAATATTACCATTACCACCTTTCTCTTGGTTCTAAGCTAACTCCCCACCAAATTACAGATAAATCAGTCCGGCTTTTATTGAGTTATAAATAGCAACTGACACAACTTTCTTTTTATATATGTAGTTAGACCACAAGTAGTAATCAATTTTTATAACAATATGTAACAAATGATTTAAAACATCTGAAAATATTTGACTTATGGAAATGTGTATTATTTTTTTGCAGAGGCGAAAGCAGCAGCCTCAACAAACAAGTATGTTGCTCCTAACATGCGAGATGGTGCCAGTCGTGGTACAGGTCGTGAACCTCCAGGTGTTAGACGTGGTGATGATGTTGCAGCCATTCGTATTTCAAATTTGAGTAACTTTGCAGTTGAAGCGGATCTTGATGACCTTGTCAAAGGTTTTGGACCTGTCCACAAGCTGTATCTTGCTAAAGAAAAGGTAAAACATTGTAGAAAAATAACCAGTTTTTTTTCAAATTATAATGCATGTTTTAAATGTCTTTGGAGTCTAAAGTTTGTTTTTTAATTTTTTACAGAGCACTGGTCTTTGCAAAGGATTTGCCTATGTACATTTCAAATTCAAAGCTGATGCAGCGAAGGCTATCCAAACTCTTAATGGACATGGTTATGACCATTTGATTCTGAATGTGGAATGGTCTAAGCCTCCACAAAACAATTAAATTGTATTTGTATGTTGTAACACATTAAACATTTATATGCAAATAAAAGTTTGGGTGTTTTAATGAATGAATGAAATCATGCCATTAGCGTCTAGCTTTTTGCCAATGTAAATGTAATAAGAGGCAACGTGGTCAAGATAAAAGTCGATATGAGTCAAGTAAAATCGTCATCAAGTCTTCTTTAGTCGAGTCAGTCAGTCGTTTTGTTATGCCCTTCGTAAAGTGATAGTGAACTTTACGAAGCACTTGGAGCAATCGGAACAGCGCTACTATGCGCTCTCGAATAAGTTCTTCATTTCCTGGACACTTATTAGCTAATTTACTGCATGAATCACTATCACAATCAAACATTAAATCACTATATGCACCAAAAAACAAATATTCAATCGAGATTACAAATAGACGCCGCAAGATTCGCGCCAAAACTCCAAATGTAAAATTTAGATTTTTTTATTATTGACTTTTGAATATTTATCATAATTATATTTTAAAGGAATAAAAAGGTCTAAAATTAAACAGTCATTTTTTTATGTTATTCATTTATACACAAGACTAGGGATCAATTTTATATATTTCTGACACAAAAAGCTGTGCATTTTAAATATTAACATTCTACCAAAGACGGATATGATAAAATATGACAAGAGTCAAAATACATTTAGAAATAAATAACTTACATTTAATTTAATTAGTGGAGAGCTAAGTGTATTTACCTCTACTGAATATAAAATACTATTTTAAAGATCAATATCATACTTTTCATCATCACTGTTGGGGCTAAAGGTATCATCAACTAAACGAATTTCTCCACAAAACATAAGTTCAACATAATGGAAATAATCTAATGCTATATTTGTAAGCATTGCTCCTGTGGTAATACCAAGTAGAGTCCCTGCTACAGGACGCTGTCCTATAGAACTTTTTAATATTGCCCACATAAAAATAGAACCTAATGGCCAAAGACAACCTCCTAAAAATGCCCATGAAAAACGTCTAGCTGGTGTTGCAGCAGCTATATGAGGTCTAGCCCATAACCAAAGTCCAGCACCACCTCCGGCTGATAAAAACAGCACATCAGTTATATCTCGTTGAGGAAATAACCTGTCAAAGAAATTGTTACCTTATTAAAATTGAATATTCCAATTTGTCTTTCATTATATTTTTAAATAATTTTTTGTACAAACCTGACCATTACGCGAGGGTTCATAACACTAACGGACAATGCCGTGTAACTAACAAGTCCTTGTAAAGGTAAATAATAAAAAAGTACATTTTCTCTTGTTAATGCGGGTACCCTTACGTTATTAACAGATTTGTTAAGAATATCTGCTGTTCTGTTAATAGCCACCGGCATATCATTAAGCTTTCGCATCACACTGCGATAAATCCTTTCTAAAATTTCCATCTTGGCGATAAATACTGAATCTGTTTCAGTAAGCAGAGCCTTCACGTTACGTATTTACACATTATTTGGCAAGTATTGCAATAGATGTCTGACGTCTAATAATTTACAAGTTTAATTTCAATGCTGAAAATTTGACAGATTATTATCATAAAATAAAAATTGAATTATCCAAGAACAAATCTACCTCAATCGTAAGCAAATATAATCACCTTTATGTAATATAGTATATTGTAAATTTTTAGTTTCGGCAAAAACACAAAATAGTCCTAGAAATAAGGGTTTACGGTACTAGAATGAAATATGAATTAAGCTAATAAAAAAATGACAAATTGATATCTCAAAATGTGACATTGTAATGTAATGCATAGACTACCTATAGAGAATACAGAATACAGATTAGGATTAAGAAGAATCTCCAGAAAAATTATCGATATCCAGAAAGTTTCCGGAAAATAATATCAACGATCTGGGATTAATGCATAGATAAGCTTTATTCCCAACTTGAAACCATGAATCACTAGTAAGTAGTAGTACCTATATTATAATTTTACTTGATGCATCTCAAAGTTGTTATAATTAATATTGAATTTAAATGCGCATTAACTATTTATGAAGGGTAGAAAATGGAATATTGCTTAACAATCATAATATTATATTACCTTTTAAAAGTGAGAGTTTTATTTCTCGAAGAAATCAAACTGACAATTAAGTTGACATTAAATAATAGTTAGGATATAGCTAGCGTCATTTATGTTTAGCGCTGGACGAGAATAGCTGCGCATCCGTAGAATCGCGCTCGTAATTGACGTATTGGTGCGAGACAGAAAACACGACTGGGACAACCAATCAACGCTCGCGCACCCGACGATCACGCACCCCGCGCGCCGCGCTGTTACCTCGATACCTTATTTTTGACTTCTGCGCAGGTTTCGTTCAGCGCT
>DWAJ01001327.1:0-23224 GCA_018238005.1 Eurema mandarina | reverse complement strand
CACCGGAAAAATATATTTGTAATTTACATTTGTATTTTTCTGGGGTCTGGGTGTTGCTATAATATATTATATGTATGTATTCACAAAAGAAAAGTATGTACCTATATGTAACTTATTCCGTTATCTAGTTGCCATAACACAAGCTTCGGCTTAGCTTGGAACTAGATGGCGCTGTGTATAAATGTCCTGAAAATATTTATTTATTATTTTACTAAAAACAAATGCATCACTTATACTGTGCACATCCTCGTGCATGTTTCACGATAAAACGACATTATCTTATATTTGTATTTATTGTCTTATCTATAATAGTCTATAAATCAATAAATAGATGTAGATTACTCATGGATTTGAAAATTATTTATAAAAGACTGGAGACAGGTCCCGGCGTCACTTGAGTTTGTTTTTTCATTTGAACGCGTTTATAGCAGTTTTTATTAGCAATTAATTAATAATTTATTAGTCTGATATACACTAATAGAATAACATAGCTAATAACGCGTTTATAGCAGTACCTCGGACTAAGAATCACTGTTATTCTATTAGTCTGACATCAATACCTACTGTTTTTGAATCGAAACATAATATTCGTGTTTCATAGATAACCTGAAAGCTTTTAGGAGGTTGCAATTTTTTCCATTAATGTTGCAAAACGGGGAGAATTTGTCCTTATTAAGAGCTTTTTTCGCATGTGCTATTTATTCTTATATACAAATTCTAGAAAAACCACTCCTCGAAGTTCATTAAACATGTGCTTCTTTTAAAATAAATTCATAAAACTAAACAAAAAATAAAATTAATTGAGACACTATATCCAAAACAGAGTAGGTACAAATACATCAAAAGAAATTATTAGATATTCATATCTAACCAATAACTCTTAATTAAGCCTATTGATGCTGACTAAACTAACTTTTTTTTGTTGATTTATTTCAATCCAGTTGGATTGCCAGTAAATGTATTAAAAGGTCAGCAAGCCACTCCAGAGCTGTCAAGCTCTGCGAGTGTTCATAAGCGGCGATGACCACTTTCCATCAGGTGGCTCGCCTGCTCGTTAGCCCCCTATGTTTAAAAAAAAAACTTAAGAGGATAATTGCTACATTCAACACGCTTGAAAACAAGAACTCGGTAACGGCTAAGCATGTATCCACAGGGCGCGCTATATTTGTACTATAAACCATGGTGTCAGATAATACTATCGAATCCCAATCATGCAATAAAGGAGATAATAAATAAATTCACCGTTACGCTTTTGAGATACCGCATTTATCTGCTTTATGTCTTGTGGCTATCTCGAATGTGTAGTATTGGAAACAATAATATAATCAATTTATACGAAAATGAAAGACGCCGGGCCGGAGAAAGTAGATCTGGATTCAATCCTGGTGAATGAAATAGGTCAGTTAGGGAGGTACCAGTGGCGAAACATCGGGCTGGCGGCCATCATAGTGTGGTTTGTAGGGCTCGGCGCCAGCGAGTATTTCTTCACCACCGCGAGGATACCAAGCAGGTAAATTTCCTCACAGACAACTAATAGGTTAGCAAAATAGTACTAAGAGTTCATTTAAAGTATGTACATAGTAATTAACAACATACAGTTTTTTCAACTGTCTTAGACTGGATTTTATTTTGTTTTTTCTAACTTTCGGATTACCATATAACACTTCCACTGACAAATTAGAAATTTTCATTTATTTTTGTTAACCCTATAGTAGTAATATTGTTAAGTATCCTCGCCTTCCAACATTCGATGTAACGATTAAAACAATTGAAAAAACTTATCTTATGCAAATGATTCCAGATGCCTTATACCAGAATGCGAAGCGGAAGGTGCGACAGAATTCGCTCCAGACTGGATATTGAACGCCGTGCCAGCCAGTGGAGATTCCTTTGACAACTGCCAGAGGTTCGCCAATATCACTCACTACAGAAACACCAGTGACACCTGCCCCGCGAATCTCTTCGACCAGACCACAGTTGTCGACTGCGAACAGTATGTCTACGAAAACACACATAGTATTGTTTATGATGTAAGTACACGTTATTTTCGTAAAAACATGCTCCTAACCTAGTTAAAGAGACAAATGTTTTGGAATTACAATTGCCTCTATACCTTAAATTATAAAATACTAGCGACCCACCCCGGCTTCGCTCGCATATATTATGCATGTTTTATACATATAAACCTTCTTTAAGAATCACTCTATCTTTTAAGACCACCAAACCGCATCAAAATCCGTTGCATAGTTTTAAGGATCTAAGCATACAGACAGACGGCGCGGCGGATAGCGACTTTGTTTTATATTGATGATTGCACAATTTGCGGATTTAAATAGCAAGGAGTAATAGTATACTTATCATTGATTTTCAATCTATGACAAAAAGTTATATTTACATAATTGTAGGCAATTAATTTGCCACGAATAATATCTTAACAATTTTTTTGTAAGACGCATAGTTTCTGAGATATCGCGAAAAAAGTGTTTTTCAAAATGGCGGCCGAATGGCATCGGTGGCGACCCCACAAACTTCAAGTTAAGCTTCTATTAAATTTTATTTATTTATATTATACGTTTTCAGTTTGATCTGGCATGTGACGAATGGCTACGCACAATGATCGGCTCGATCCGGAACGTCGGAAACTTCTTCGCGTTGTCAGTGACCGGCTACTTCTCCGACACGTTCGGGCGGCAAGTGGTGCTGGCCGCCAGCGCTGTCGTCGCAGCCGTCATCGGTTTCACTAGATACTGGGCCAATACTTACGTCGGCTTCTTCGTGTCACAAGTCGCTGAGTCTACCTTAGGCTCTGGAGGGTTTACGTGTATTTATATTTTGAGTGAGTTCACCACAAGCTTATTAAGCCATTACAATTTTAAATACTTACCTAGTATACTTCTACTAACTAATTCGACGTAATACATACTAATAAAATAAATTGCTCTGTTTCAGCTATGGAAATGGTTGGACCTAAGCACAGAGTCAAAGCTGGCGCTATTATGAATAGCTGTTATGCTATCGGACAAGTAACTTTAGGCTTCATAGTGTGGGCAGTTCCTAACTGGAGAACGTTAACAATCATTATCTATACCCCACAGTTACTGACTGTTGCTTATTTCTGGATAATATCAGAATCCATACGATGGTACTTGAGCAAAGGACGGTTTTCGGAAGCTGAAGCTGTGTTACACAAAGCAGCTGCATAGAATGGGAAGACCTTATCTGAGGCGTCGCTAATTGGTCTTCGTAAATCTGTGGAAGAGGAGAAGAAGAAAGCTGAAGAGTTAGCCAATGAACCTCTTCTAATAGTCCAAGTGTTCAGAAACAAAGAAATTCTGATAAGAGCTATTGTGTCACCTGTTTGGTGGATAACCATGACTTTGGTATACTATGGATTGTCCATAAACGCAGTGACAATAAGTGGTAATATGTATCTGAACTACATCGCTGTGTCTGCTGTGGAAATTCCCGGGTATTGCACCGCAGTTCTGCTCATGGACAGAATCGGCAGGAAGCTGGTTCTTATGTTAGCGTTTTGGGTTTGTGCGGCTTGTCAGATCGCATATATATTTTTACCAGAAGGTAAATTTATAATTCGTTATTTATTATTTATGTATAGATATATTTTCCTATACATAGACGCAATAATCATTTATAATGCTACAAATATTCTTTTGCTTGCATCCTTAGTTTTGATAAGTGTACCTTTTGAAGAGAAGTTATCTCACAATATTTTCAACATTCATTTTCTTTATGGGTGATTATTCCATATCTTCAATCATTTCCAGAAATGTTCGGCTTGTCACTGACAGTGTATCTGATCGGCAAGTACTGCATCTCGATGGTGATCACGTCGCTGTACGTGTACACAGCCGAGCTGTACCCGACGCGATATCGACAGAGCCTGTTCTCCTTCTCTTCAATGATGGGCAGAATAGGCTCCATCGTTGCTCCACTCACGCCAGCTATGGTGGGTTCATAGAATTTTAAACTAGTAGTTATTAAAAATATACAAAGAATTGGTAAACTGAGTGTATAAATTGGGGTGTTATACTTTACTTTACGCACGGTAAACCGTAAACACTGAGGATGGTTCCTTGATATAAAGTCCATGATAGTTTTGGAGAAAGCTTGTATGAGCACTCGGTACGAATACATGCGAATCTCACCAATGATAAGTATACTTGATTTATACTAGCACTGGAGCATTACTACCGGGAAATGATTTGTAGAAAGTATATGACATTAGGAAATATGTCACACAGGAAGTGTTTTATAATGTTAGGAATGCGTGTACACTTGCTATATTTCGTTGTATGTTCACAGCATTGTGCTAAAACCGGTTGGGTTAAAAATTAGTTACACCCAACATATGTATTTAGAAATTTAATTCAAAATAATAAGTAGAATAGTTAGGGAATATATAATCTAATTTTAAATTATTCAAAGTTTCAATTTTAAATTTTAAATAAAACTTGGACTTGGAATTTGTTTACATTTAGATACTATATTATAATACAACAAATGAATACTTCAGGAAGCTTAATACATAGCGCCATCTAGTCCTATATAAGCAAAACTAGATAACGGATACATTACGTACAGGGTTGATGCGACGTATGGGCATTAAATTTAATCACGTATACTATGGCCAATTTTCAGACCCTACAAAAAAAATCATTCAAATAGCATCAGTAGTTTAGTCGCAATAAATTTTCTAAGTTTTTGCTATTTAATAACACGATGTATCTGCACTAATCAGCTGTGAGATTTTATCCAAGGGTCATACTTACCTTAAAATTACATAAACGAAAGACGTTGCCGCTCTTGTCTTTGCATTACAATTTCTAAAATGCAAGAAGTTATACGAAAATGACTCGCAAAACATTAGTCGTTCAATGTTATGATTATGATAAACAAAGAAGTAATACTTTAATTCAATGGGCGTGAAAGAAAAATAAATAGGTCACCGGGTAAAAAAATCAAATTTTTATTAGTGCAAATATGTCATCGATTCGGGGTGGACGTAACGCAACGAGATGCGCCCGCGTTTTTTTATTGTTGTGAAGCACGCTCCTTATACCGTAGTGATTAGTGTTTTAGGATAAATTTGTGGCAGTTTAATATTTATTATTGCGATTGGATACATATTGTGAGATTATTCGAGGTTTTTTATTGTGGACAGTGGTAGAGTAATTAAATGTACTAGTATGGTATTTTGTCAATTGATTAAAAAAAAAGGAAACAGTACAATGGTATGATATGGATTTACGGATGAAGTGTATCTACCGATATGAACACTAGCATTTCATAAACTAAAAAGGTAATATTGTAAATCGTTGTACCTAATTAAATATAGTTGAAACTTTAAACACGTAATCTAATTTGTAATCAAATATTGAAGCTTGTCGGCGGTATCTGAAGAAAAAATTATGCGACGTTGTAGCATTGAGCACATGTTACACAAGGTCAGTGTAAATATTTATAAATGGTGTTTTCATATGATTTATAAACTATTTACTTTGTTCGAAAAAAAATCTTTTTTATTTTTGATGTTATAAAATTTTGAATTATTCGACAGTACTATTAGGTACGTTTTATATACGTGGTTTAATTTAATGCCCATGTGTCGCATCAACCCTGTATATGCCGATATCACATTCTAATTCCTCATGGTTTTTTTTCCAGAGCGCTGCGATATGGAAGGACCTTCCATTCGCCCTATTTGGTGGGTTTGCTCTGGTCTCCGGTTTCCTAGTTACCATCACACCAGAAACCTTGGGAACCAAACTACCCGATACCATGGAGGAGGCTTCCAACATCCAAGCTAGGAAAATTGATACTTAAAACGTAATTGAATAAAAGTTTTTAAAGAGATAAATACCGAAAAGGCCTTTTATAACACCGTCTCAATTATTTTGGTAGATTTGAGATAAGATTGTCACATCAAGGGACTTTGTTCAACAAGAAAAACATATTTTTCTTCGCTTAATATTTTTGTATAAAATATCGTAAATGGAGTTTCTACTATATTATTTAAAAACAAAAAAAAATAGCTATATAAATAGGTTTTGGAAAATTGCCTCTAAGCTGGCTTGGTCCTTGGTAAAACCAGTAAAAAAAATTAAAAAGGTGCAAAACATTAACTTATATATTTTTCTTTTATGAAATTAGATAATATATGAAACTACATATCTATATAGAGCTACATACTACACACAGGATACACTTATACTTTTTTTAATAACATCCTTATTTAAGAAGGTCTCAGATGGATATTATCTTACAATGGATGAATGCCATGCTAGTGTTAGAGGTGTTTGTTAGTTGTTGCGACGATGGTCTAAGCTCTTGAGCTTGACGTCGACGAGGGAGTACTCAATTCTTATAGAAACCCTAATAGCGTTTATACGCTATTGAATCTATTAAGGATCGTGGCAAAAGGCTTATTGATGACTCCCTCGTTTGAAAGAAGAAAATGTTAAAGAATATATCCTATAACATTTTAAATAACAATTATTATTATGAACATCGTATCGTATTGTAACGTTATTTCCTCTTATATTTGTAATGTAGTAAGTTGCTATCTAACATTTAGACATTAAATTATCATCTTTAAGTTTTTGGTTCAAAATTATTCAATCAACTAACAATCGTTTCTCGTCTTCAAATAGCTTAGAACGTACAATCTGTAATCTTTGGTCTCTTGAAGCTTTTGCTTCGTGCAATGTAACATAAATAAAATTCACTTAAAATTAAAGATCACGGCACATGCAAATGACACACTAAATATATCAAAATAAAAACTCAGGATACTGATTAGATAAAGGTACATAATTAATTAGAGATATCATAGCCAAATCTCAAAGATTTACGGTATGATTGTTTCGAATAGCCAAAAGTGTTTACGACAAAAGCACGTTACAATTGTTTGGAATTCGCGATATAAACACGTGTAACGATTTAATATAATGAAAGACGAGAAAGATGCTAAAGAAAAGACCGAAGGAGTAATTAACTTAGATACAATATTAGTTAATGAGATAGGTCAGTTCGGGCTGTACCAGTTGAAGACAGTGCTCCTCTTAGCTCTCATCTCGCTGTTCATTGGTTGGAGTACTAACGAGTATATATTTACTGCAGCTAGAATTAACACAAGGTAAGCTATTTTATATAAAGATTCAGACTGCTACATGTATCCCATGCTCATGATGGTCATAACCTGAGCCTTGGGTAAAATGCCCAAGGCTCAAGTTATTTAAAATGTATTCAAAGTTTTTAGAAAATGTGTGTTTACGTAAAAAACTAAATGTAAAAAAGCTTTGTTTTAACAATGTAACATAATTAATCATAGATAGATGACTGGTCTATTTAGTAGGTAGTTAGTAAGACCAATTTAGTCTAGCCAATAATTTAGAATGTATTACATTATATCAACCAGCGGTTAACACTATCATGTTTGTAGTTTTTAACGACATCATGTTTTCTTACGAATATTGAACTAAATAAACTTATTAATAAACTTAATTAAAAGATCTATTATTGTGTTCCAGATGTTTTATACCAGAATGCGAAAGCAGGGATTTTGTAGAATTTTCTCCAGAATGGGTTCTTAACGCGATACCACCCAGTGGAAGCTCCTTTGACGGTTGCCAAAGATATCCAAATGTCACCACTACCAGTACCACCGCAATAGACACTTGTCCAAAAGAACTCTTCGATCGGGATAACGTTGTATCGTGTGACAAATTTGTCTACGAAAATACAAACACAGTTGTTTATGATGTAAGAATTGGAGTTTAAATTCATTCAGTTATTAAGGATTTTCATTGCTGCCCAGTGACATCATCTCATTACAATTATTTAGACTTATTCATAAAAAAACACGATAACTGTCCCTTACTCTTGCTTTCAGTTCGCTATCACTCCCACTCTCTAGCTTACACTAACTTTTATTTTTTAATGTTTCAGTATGATCTCGCTTGTAATGAATGGAGGAGAACCTTAATAGGATCTGTTAGGAATTTCGGTATCTTCGTAGCTCTGCCTATCACAGGCTACGCATCTGACAGATGGGGGCGGCGCTTGTTTATTGTCTTGAGTGCAGTTAATGCAGCCTGGCTTGGCCTCGTGAGATACTGGGCGGATACATACATCGGCTTCTTAATATCACAATTTGTAGAGTCCACCGTAGGAAGTGGTGCCTTCTCCTGCATATACATTCTAAGTGAGCATCACTATACTTATTTAAATGTTCACACAATATTATTAACAATTTAAATAATGTACGTCTTTTTTAGTGATGGAAATGTTTGCCCCAAAATACCGAGTAGCAGCAGGCGCTACAATCAATACAGTGTACGCTATAGGCCAAGTGACTTTAGGGCTCATCGCTTGGGCAGTACCAAATTGGAAGAATTTAATTCTAACTATTTTTATTCCTCAATTCATTACAATTTCTTACTTTTGGTTTTTAACTGAGTCCGCTCGGTGGTATCTAAGTAAAAATCGATTTTCGGAAGCTGAGGATACTTTGAAAGCAGCAGCAAAAATGAATGGAAGACATGTGTCTGAAGAATCGTTGGAAGCATTGAGACAAAGTGTTGAAGAGGAGAAGAAGAAAGCTCAGGAGAATGTCAGTGACACGTGGTTAGTTCTAGAAGTATTCAGAAACAAGCAGATATTGAAACGGGCTATTGTGTCTCCCGTATGGTGGATCAGTATGACTCTGGTGTACTTTGGTTTGTCGATAAACTCCGTGAACATAACTGGGAACATGTACTTCAACTATATGGCTGTGGCAGCAGTCGAGATACCAGGATACTGGACGGCAGTGCTACTGATGGACAGGATCGGAAGAAAACCTGTACTGATGGCTGGATACTGGATCTGTGCAGCTTGCCAGATAGCCTATATATTTATGCCAGACAGTAAGTTATACGTTGGTTAAAAAATTGAATTAAATTTTGAAATTTTTAGTCACCAAATTTTTGGTTCATTATGCATAAGAAATTTTTTTTTGTTATATGGTTTTTGTATTTTTCCTATCTAATATAATTTTACAGATTTGTACGGTTTATCTCTGGCCGTATATCTTATTGGCAAGTGTTTCATTTCGATGGTGATCACTTGCCTGTACGTCTACACAGCTGAGCTGTACCCAACAAAATGCCGGCACAGGCTATTTGCTTTCTCATCCATGATCGGAAGGCTGGGATCGATCACAGCACCGCTGACACCTGCTATGGTATGCTATAATTCTATTAAAATACATGACAATACAATTTAATCGTCATGGTATTACAAAACATTTACCACCTATTCGGAAGCCACTGAATCAAGATGAAATTGACGTAGTCATAATGGCATTATGTTTTTTGATTTTTAACCGGCAGCAACTTTAAAAGCTTCATACCACTATAGAAAAGGAATGCTAAGAAAGCTTGAAAAAATATATTTGGAAACACAGTTGGTTTAACAGTTCAACGATGTTGTAAGACACGAATATTGATGTTGTCATAAGTTGTATTGCTAATTTTAATTGTTAATTTCAGGGTGCCGCAATCTGGGAGGACTTACCGTACGCACTTTTCGGTGGGTTCGCGCTAGTGTCCGGCTTCCTTGTCCTCCTCACGCCGGAGACACTGGGCAAGCGGCTGCCGGACACCATGAAGGAGGCCACTGAGATGGCTCACAATAATGCCAGCGGAACGAACTCGAATAAAGTCTAGGCAATGCTTACAGTAGACTTTTTGGGAGCACTATTTTTTATATGATCTATATTTTTTTCAACTATAATATGTTGTTCATTGAAATTTTTGAAAATATACCATTTAACGTTTTTTCCTTTTTCGTGATTTATGTTTCCTTTATGTCTGTCATACTACCATCTTAAGTAATGGTAGTCTCTTCTTGGTAAATTTAGAAATCAATAATATATTATTCTGACAAGATTGCTACTTGACTTCCACAAGGTCAAGTGTCTTTTACCTTTATAATAAAGCTAATTGTTATCTAAATTAATTAAATCACAATCACAGGAAATATACAATTACAAAAATATGAAAGAAATCCCCATTAATATTTTAGGACGCTTATTAAAAGACAGTGCCATCTAGGCCCACGCTAAGCAAAGCTTGTAGTTTGGCACCTAGATCATTATCTATATAAGATAAATATAAGCCTTTATTATGTAAATAAATACAAGCATATAATACTCAGACCTTAGAAAGAAACAAATGTAAAATTTTCCAATACGAATGTATTTTTCCAGTGTCAGTATCGAATCTACCCCTGGTGCAGAAGGTAGTGGTAGTACTTTTGCACTTTCAAAATGTTACCTTGATTTAATATAAAAAATTAAATTTAAAAGGTCACGAACACACGCAAACAAAACAATAAAATATATCTAATTAAAAATTAAAGATATGGCTTAAGATATCAGAATTGGAGATAGAGCCAAAAGTATTAGCCCGATATAATTGTTTGGAATTCGCGATATAAACACGTGCTGAGTGCTTTATAAAAATAAAATGCACGAAGAGAAAGCAGATACTATGGAAAAGAAGAAGGAGACGATAAATTTGGATACTATATTGGTGAATGAGATAGGTCAGTTCGGGCTGTATCAGCTAAAGACAGTGGCCCTGACAGCACTTGTAGTGTTGTTCATTGGTTGGAGTTCTAACGAATACATATTTACTGCTGCTAGGATAAATACAAGGTAAGTAGACACTGCAAACATGTCTAATGCGGTAAGATGAAACTTGTTGTGGTTCGTTCGGTAGTAGTCCAACATAATCTTTTGTCTTTTTCACTTGAAATATTAATATGGTCTCCTCCTCTATAAAGGAAATTACCATTTTTAAATAATATAACGATAATAGTTTGTACGGAAAGATGTGTATGGAAATTAAACGAAAATAATACTAGTTGATTTTTAATGAAACCTTGTTACTATAATATAATGTTAAGAAGGATTATATCATATTATTTTTGTAATAAAATGTTCTACTTTATTTTCAACTATAATATATAAGATAACTTTTATAACACGCTCTCTGAATGTATGTTACAGATGTTTTATACCAGAATGCGAAAACAGGGATACTATAGAATTCTCTCCTGAATGGGTTCTGAACGCGATACCACCCAGTGGAAGCTCCTTTGACGGTTGCCAAAGATATCCAAACGTAACCACTACTACAAGTGCTATTGACACTTGTCCTAAAGATCTCTTTGATCGGGACAATGTTGTGTCGTGTGATGAATTCGTTTATGAAAATACGCACTCAGTTGTTTACGATGTAAGAATTTTAGTTTTAACTTATACATCTTTTATTCTTGGTCTGAAACATCTCCTGTTACGTAATCGTAATACTTCTATCTTTACTTATTTATAAACCTATTCATAAAAAATCTCTCTCTCTCTCTGAAAGGTAAAAACCTTTACTCTCTTATTTTTACTTTTAAATGTTTCAGTATGATCTTGCGTGTGATGAATGGAGAAGAACTTTCATAGGATCAGTTAGGAATCTCGGTGGCTTTATAGCCTTGCCCTTCATAGGTTATATCTCTGACAGATGGGGGCGGCGCATGCTTATCACCGTGACCTCGGTCAACGCAGCCTGGCTTGGACTCGTGAGATATTGGGCTGATACTTACATCGGCTTCTTTATATCACAAGTTGTAGAGTCTACCCTAGGTTCTGGCGGCTTCTCCTGCGCTTATATTCTGAGTAAGCAATTAATAAACTTATCATTTAATCATTCGAATCTGAGCTTCAATAAACAAGTTGACTGATCAATGGATGATTTGTTCCAGTGATTGAAGTATTTGGCCCAAAATACCGCGTGGCAGCTGGTGCTACTATGAACACTTTTTTCGCTTTAGGCCAAGTGACTTTAGGGCTCATCGCTTGGGCAGTGCCAAATTGGAGAAAATTAACCCTGACTCTTTACATACCACAGTTCATTATAATATCTTATTTTTGGATTTTATCCGAGTCCGTTCGATGGTTTTTAAGTAAAAATCGATATGCGGAAGCTGAGGATACTTTGAAAGCAGCAGCAAAAATGAATGGAAGACATGTGTCTGATGAATCATTGGAAGCATTGAGACACAGTGTTGAAGAGGAGAAGAAGAAAGCTCAGGAGAATGTCAGTGACACGTGGTTAGTTCTAGAAGTATTCCGAAACAAACAGATATTGAAAAGGACTATTGTGTCACCCGTATGGTGGATCAGTATGACCCTAATCTACTACGGTTTGTCAATAAACTCCGTGAACATAACTGGGAACAGGTATTTCAACTATATGGCTGTGGCAGCAGTTGAGATACCAGGATACTGGACGGCAGTGCTACTGATGGACAGGATCGGAAGGAGACCTGTGCTGATGGCTGGATACTGGATCTGTGCAGCTTGCCAGATAGCCTATATATTTATGCCAGATAGTAAGTTATTCTTTGGTTAAAAAAACTGGATTCAAATTTTTATTGTTCAGTCAGCCATTAATTGATTTTTGAATATGCGTTTGTTTCGTTATTTTATTATTTTTGTACTTGTGTTATATAAAATATTTTTTAGGCCTGGACGGTCTATCCCTGGCGATATATCTCATCGGCAAGTGTTGCATCTCGATGGTGATTACTTGCCTGTACGTCTACACAGCTGAACTGTACCCAACTAAATGCCGGCACAGGTTATTTGCTTTCTCATCCATGATCGGGAGGCTGGGGTCGATCACAGCGCCGCTGACTCCTGCTATGGTACGTTGTTGTTTTATTGAATTACAGTACAACAATGTTTTTCATTTCATTTCTTTTTCATTTATCTTGAACATTGACATAGTCTTTGTTTAGTTTAGTATTTAGTTTTGACAATTTATTTCAGGGTGAAGCTATCTGGGAAGACTTCCCTTACGCCCTGTTCGGCGGGTTTGCGTTAGTGTCCGGATTCTTGGTCCTCCTCACGCCGGAGACGCTGGGCACGCGGCTGCCGGACACCATGAAGGAGGCCACTGATATTGCTCAAAATAACGCCACTGAAACCAACTCGAATAAAGTCTAGGAAATGCTGACAGTGGGCTATTTTGAAACCCTATTTGTATATTGTGATCTAAAAGTTTTAATAATAAAACTTGTTTAATGAAAAAATTAAAATTGCCTATATCACTTTTTTTGTTTTTTTTTATTTTTCCTGTTTTATGAGTGTCGTATAATCTTAACTTAAAAGTAGGTTCTTCTGCATTAATTTTTAAATCACTACTATACTTTAACCAGCTTCTATGTTTTGTCAAAATTGCATACTGACTATCACCAAGTTGAAGTGTCTGTTATCTTTATAAAAAGTAATTTGTTACCTCAATTAATAAAAATATATAGTTTAAGTATAATCATAATACTTAAAGACGCTTATTACACGATGACGCCATCTAGTCCCAGCTACGCAGAGTTTGTGCTATAACAACTAGATAGTTATTATAATTACATATAAAACTCAGACCCCAAAAAAGAAGACATGTATTTTTCCAAAGTTGGTCTTGGAACCCCTTGCGCAGAAGGTAGACCTCTGAACCAAGCGGTCGGTAATGCCGGTATATAATTTGTAACTGTTGCACTTTTGAAATCTTACCTCGATTAATAATAAAGAAATAAAATTTAATAGTTCACGAACACACGCAAACGAAACAATAAATATATCACTTTAAAATTTAAGACACGGCTTAAGATATCAGAATTAAAGATATGGTCAAAAGAATTCGCACGTTATATTGTTTTAGAATTTGCGAGATAAACACTTAGTACTTTTAGTATAATGCAAGACGAGAAAGCAGAGGCTATAGAGAAAAAGGAAGAGGTAGTTAATTTAGATACTATATTGGTGAATGAGATAGGTCAGTTTGGGCTGTATCAGTTAAAGACAGTGGTCCTGTCAACTCTTGTCTCGCTGTTCATTGGTTGGAGTGCTAACGAATACATATTTTCTGCAGCTAGGATTAATACAAGGTAAGCTGTCTTATATCACGATACAGTCTGCTACACAGTGTACTCAAACATAGCTCCATAATATTTTCCCAAGGCTTAAAGTTAATTTTTGAGGAACTCTTACTCCTAAAAAGAATGGATTTTTCCTGCACATAATTACCATTGTAGCTTTTAATGTTATAAAGACAAGTGCAATGCATCTCAGAGATCAAGCAAATTATTTAGGTAAAATGTTCCAGTTTTATTAAAAAGTCATTTTGTAAGGCAATAGCGATTCTTGATAATATAATGAGCATGCTTTTTCATTTTAAATAGAGTACAACATAACAAAATAGAAAACTTTGTTCAACTGTCCTTGATGTTGTGTTACAGATGTTTAATACCAGAATGCGAAAGTAGTGGTTCAATAGAATTTTCTCCTGAATGGGTTTTTAACGCGATACCTCCCAGCGGAAGCTCCTTTGACGGTTGCCAAAGATATCCAAATGTCACCACTGCCTCTGCTGGTATAGAAACTTGTCCAAAAGAGCTTTTCAATCGGGATAATGTCGTATCGTGTGACCAATTCGTCTACGAAAATACGCACTCAGTCGTTTATGATGTAAGAATTTTAGTTTAAATTTATTCAGCTATTAAGGATTTAAGCTATTTAAAAAATCATACAAAACTCACTATTATTATTACTTACTCTTTTGCTCTTGATTACACTTACAATCTAACTCGTTTTATTCTTGAACATTTCAGTACAATCTTGCGTGTGATGAATGGAGGAGAACCTTCATAGGATCCGTTAGGAATCTCGGTGGCTTCATAGCACTGCCCTTCATAGGTTATGTCTCTGACAGATGGGGACGGCGCGTGCTTATTATTTTGAGCGCAGTCAACGCAGCCTGGCTTGGACTCGTAAGATACTGGACGGATACCTACATCGGCTTCCTAATATCACAACTTGTAGAGTCCTCCATTGGAGCTGGCGGCTTCTCCTGCGCATATATTCTAAGTGGGCATTACTTTACTTACAAATCACTTAAATAACGTTATATAATAACAATTTAAGATGTACATCTTTTTTAGTGATGGAAGTCTTTGCCCCAAAATACCGAGTTGCAGCAGGCGCTATTATGAATACGGTTTTCGCTATAGGCCAAGTGACATTGGGGCTCATCGCTTGGGCAGTCCCAAATTGGAGGAATTTAACACTTACTATTTATATTCCACAGTTCATTTCCATTTCTTACTATTGGGTCTTAACTGAGTCCATTAGATGGTACCTAAGTAAAACTAAATATTCGGAAGCTGAGGATACTTTGAAAGCAGCGGCAAGAATGAATGGAAGACATGTGTCTGATGAATCATTGGAAGCATTGAGACACAGTGTTGAAGAGGAGAAGAAAAAAGCTCAAGACAATGTCAGTGACACGTGGTTAATTACAGAAGTATTCCGAAACAAACAGATATTGAAAAGGACTATTGTTTCTCCCGTTTGGTGGATAAGTATGACCCTGGTCTACTACGGTTTGTCAATAAACTCCGTGAACATAACTGGGAATAGGTATTTCAACTATATGGCTGTGGCAGCAGTCGAGATACCAGGATACTGGACGGCAGTGCTACTGATGGACAGGATCGGAAGGAGACCTGTGCTGATGGCTGGATACTGGATCTGTGCAGCTTGCCAGATAGCCTATATATTTATGCCAGATAGTAAGTTGTGGTTAGAAATCTGCAAATATACATAAGTTTTGTTGTATTATTGTTTGTGTAATTTACCTATTTAAAATAATATTTTTCAGACCTAGACGGTCTATCTCTTGCTATATATCTCATCGGCAAGTGTTGCATCTCGATGGTGATCACTTGTCTGTATGTCTACACTGCTGAACTGTACCCGACTAAATGCCGTCACAGGTTATTTGCTTTCTCATCCATGATCGGGAGGCTGGGGTCGATCACAGCGCCGCTGACACCTGCTATGGTACGTTATTGTTTTATTGTATTACAGTACGACATTGTTTTTCTTTTTCATTTATCCAGATTGTTGAATCACTATTCATTGGACGTAGTCGTATTGATTGTTTTTTAACTGTCAGAATTTTCATTTGCATAATAGCACCGTAGAAAAGTGATGTAGAGAGAATGAAGGCTTAAGAAGACGTTAGCAATGACAGTCCATTTGCGCGCTCAATAATTTTGTAAGTATATCACAAATATTATCGTCGACCCAACAAGTTTTGCCAATTTTATTTTAAATTTCAGGGTGACGCAATCTGGGAGGACTTCCCTTACGCCCTGTTCGGTGGGTTCGCGCTAGTGTCTGGTTTCCTGGTGCTCCTGACGCCGGAGACGCTGGGCACACGGCTGCCGGACACCATGGAGGAGGCCGCTGACATGGCTTACAATAGCGCCTCGGGAACCAACTACCAAAAATACCAAACAACTAAAGTCTAGGCAATGCTGACAGTGAGCTATTTTGCAGCGCTGATTTTCATAGTAGAATATGATTGAATTTTTTTTTAAATTTAAATTATTTAAAATATTGTATTAACCGCTTTACAATAGTACAACCACTTTAAAGTAATGGGCCTTCCATTCTTCTTTGTTAATTTAGGAATTACTGATAACTAGACCAAATTTCCTCAACCAGATCAGTGAACCATTTAATATAATTAATTTGATTACTCACAGATCTTATTAATAATTTTCATTTCCAACCGATGAATGTGCACAAGTACTTCTTAACAAATTACTTCGATTTATTCATAGAATACTTTTAGGAATTCTAAATAAATTTAAGTCCAGAACGTAGTCGGTCAACTGTCCCTATCTCGTTACTATGTACCACCTAACGTTAGCAACAACAACCAGCCAACTGTGAAACAGACTAGGATAATAAGCATGTTATAATTGTGTCGTTTAATGGAATCCGATATCGTTTGCGGATAATCTGTTCCAGTAAGAGGGTCAGCGCGCTAACCCGGTTAGTGTCGCTTTGTGCCTTATCACTCGCTCGTATCAGCGGTCAAAGGGCGTACGAGCCAATACTTTCTTGATGAAAACAACGAGAGTTTATGTTTTGATTGTTTCCTATAAGTTTTGTTATTGTTGACACTTTCTTCTTGTTATATAGGATCACTTGTATGGTTACTTAGATAATGAACTGATGGATAATGAAAATGGGATGTCATCCTTTAAATCAGATGTGAAATCTTTAATTTTAATTCAATGGTTTGATATCGGAAAGTTGTATACACTAGGCCTCAGATTAATATCAATTATAACATAAGAGACTTTTGGTCAGTCGAACTAGTAGTGCCTGTTAGTCTAGTGCGTAAAACTAAATAGTCTTCCGTTTTTTTCTGTTGCCAACTATATATAAGCAATCTTTAATTGTGTTTAAATGTTAGGTCCGATATAACCTTGTAAGCTAAATTTAACCCAATTCTGAATATTGAATTATTATAAAATTACTTTGTTTCTTTGATAACAATACAATCAACTTAATGACAATGCATATATATACATATATGATAATTTACAATACTGTTAATCCAACATAATCGGAATATCGCGAATTATATGTTTATATACATTCCATCTAGAGATAAAAAATAAAGGTCCTTCATTGGTAGATTTGAATAAAGGATGGAGATACGATTACATAATATTTGTTTTATTAACACAACCAGAGATAAGAAATCTCATTACAATCTAACGATACGACACGTGAAATTTTTGCGTTGATAGACCTACCATCTGCTGGTAAAGGATTAGTTCAGACTTAGTCCATTATAACATATTGGGCAAACGGGCAGGCGAGCCATCAACACTCGCAGAGCTTGACAGCTCTGGAGTAAGTTGTCGGTCTGTTAAAAAGACCTGTGAAAAAGATGATTAAGACTGACTCTTTGCATACATAGCGATTGTATACAATTCAAGTTAACAACAAAGAGTCATACTTATACGCAATATTCTAAGTAAGAACACAAGCTTTTTCCTCAGCTTTCATTGCGTAAAGGAAAACAATGGATGATGAATAGCTGTGAACCGCAATGCTGATGATGAGTCATTGTCTACGCTATCACCACCACCTGATATGTGTCACCTGTCTGACATACAAAATTTATATTTCAAGGTCCTAGGAAAATTCATACACTCTTTGATCGGCTTGAAACTTGAGGACTGAGGTTTGATCAGCCTATGTTTCGAAAAAAACCGACTTTTTTTTAAAGATAAAAATGCAAACATGTTAAAGACAATAAGAAAATTTGAAAAAGTCTGGGTCTTTTTTATAAAATCGGTGTTATTTATACCTTATTTTAAATATTGACTAAAAAGTTAATGATTCGATTTTTGCCTTAGTAGTAGAAAAGAAAACAAATACTTAAAGTAATTAAAAATAAAATGGGTTACTCATCTGACCCTTTCCTTAGCAATAACTTTATCTTTAAACTTTTACCGGTAAACTCATCATTATTAAATACCCTTAATGACATAAGGATGTAATTAAAAATATTTAGTATTGATGTTGATTATTGATTTGATTAATAGGGATTATTACATATTATAATTAAATATAATTTATTTAACCTCACAAACTTTTACATTTATATTATTAGTAGAATAACAAGAAAAAAGAATTTTTTTAATTTCGATGTTGTTACCAGAGAGCGTAACATCGCCTCGGAAGCTTGTATCACAGAGGACAGTCAACAAAACATCCTCACTTATTATAATTAACGTATTTTTCTAAATTAAAAGATAACATTCAAACGGTACATATTTCGAACGTTTCCTTACACGACCGCCGCTTTTACGATTATTAGTTGCCATTTTAATTACTCTTTTGTATTTTACACTTCATTTTATGTGATAGCAACTATTCAGGAGGTTCAGCACTTGATGGTAAACGATCACCTTTATGCATTTACTTTCTCAAAGTATCCCGAAAATGTGTGGCCGGCTTTAAAAAAAGACGAAGAATTTTGACTTATTAATCAGAAAATCAAAGTACTCTACAAAGAGGACTTCTAATATCAGTAGCTCAGAGACCTTTAACTTAAAAATTATTTTGTGTTTGATCGAGGAGATAAGACTCTAGGCTTTATAACATCATCAGAAGTAGAACATTACAGATCGAACCATCGGCAAAAAATTGCGAAATTGACATTAGTCATCTTTGTGGGCTCCTGTTGCCTGCTGTACATATGGTTTAGGTAAACCAAAAGTTTTCTTCATATAATAACGATCTCAAAAAATTTCCCCGACAGTATACTTGTATTTCTAGCTTTAATTATATTTTTTATACAAATCAAGTTGGTCGAACTAAAAATGGTGATCAAATTTGCCCGAACAGGAAAAAAAAGATTAACATCAAAAATATATTCTTTCACAAAATTCTTAATCGTGAACATAATAGGTAACCGAAATTGACTCCATCTTAAACAATTTATCCTCTCAACTGTGTATTCAACGTATGAGTACATCATTGGAAAAAAAAAATTATTTTCCCGCTATTTTTCAAAATCACTGACAGGTGACAGTGACATCAGAATGCGTCATATTACCTATGTCCTTTGTATCATTTATTACAAGGATCTGTTCCTTAAGGAGGAAAAAAAAGCTTTGTTATTTTTTTATAAAAAACTTAACGTGAGAATAGAAATATACCTAAATTTAATAATTAATCAGTGTGTAAAATACACAATTTTTATTTCAAAAAACTTTACTCAAAAATTAAATACGTCAATAAAGACTTACTATTTTTGTTGTTGTTTTACTACAAAATAACAATTTAGAGGCTAGGGTAAAAGTATGCTGTAAGTACCCATATTAATAATAATAATAGTCCGATTCAAGAAAAATAAGATTACGTTACCCGCAGCTAACAATTTCAGAGATACATTTCTCTTAAATTACGATGTTTATTTCCATTACAACTTATAAGCAAGTTTTACACAAATGATTTCTATATGACGTTTGTTGACACTCAAATAAAATATAAAATGTGACAAAACATAAAAACAAATAAATCAAAACGGCGCAAATGAATTTTATATCTACTTTTACAAACCTGTTGCCATAATTTAGTACAATTCTTGCCAAAATATAGCATAGCTTACGAAATTACCCCGACAAAAAAAACTGAAAAAAAAACAGAAATTAAAACAAACTATATTAGGTATTTATAACACACCATACGTACATACAGAATATATACACACAGCCTGCGTAAGCGAATCCAGAGGAAATGCGTATAGTATAAATGCTAAACGTAGTACAACCCTAATTATAGCGAGCGCTGGCCGTCAGCTAGTCGCGACGCGGACTGCGCGCGCGCAACTTTCCAATCGCATTTTCACGACATAATTATCAAATTTTCAAGAAAATACTAAAGTTTTTTATTTAATAAAATTTTTGTTAAAGTGAATAATTTTTTGGTGATTTTTGTGTTACAATACGGACTGTTATGCTGTTTTAAACGTATGTACATTTTTTTAATTCAATTAAATTCATTGAAATAAAATAAAAATAATTCATTGAATTAAAATTAAATAGGCAACTTAACTAATTTTATGCTTAACTTTAAAACTTTCTTTCAACTAATTAAAACTCACTTAAATAGTAAAGTTAATAACTCAATAAATAAGAACTAAGTAGACATTAACGTTCTAACTGCATTGAACCCGGCCCTTATAATTGTCATATTCCTTTACTTTCTACAAAAGGAAAGTTCAATATTAATTTACTACATTCAGAAAAGATGTAAGATGTTTTCTAAAATTATGTTTCTTTGTTCAAATAAAAATCTTATATATTAACAGATCTGTTTGAATACACTATAGTTTCCTTAAAAATATTATAATGTAGACATAGGTGTTATAGAAATTGATAATAATATATTAATTTATTTATTTCACACTTTGTTACAAATAACAATCTTAACATAATTAAAAAGAAAACATTGTGGTAACTGGCGGCCTTATCACTTAAGAGTGATCTCTTTCAGGCAACCAAGTCGGGACAAAAAATAAACATTAAAAATGATTACATGGCGTAGTGCAACTTTAAACAATAATAAATGCATTACAAAATACTTACAGATAATATTTAATTTGCCAAAAAACTACTTCCAACAAACAAACATCTTTTCCATCCTATCTTATTTTTGTCTTAAATTTTTTCGTATGTACTATATAATTATAATTACCTAATGGTAATGGTACACTAATGTGTATGATATTATATTTCTTGCAAAACAATTCAATTGTTTTTGTCTTAAGTAACTAATCTTCAAGTTCAATCTTGTTGTGATTTATATATTATTAATAACATGTTAATATATCATATTTAAATTCTTATTCCATATTTTTAAGATAATATACGTATTTATCTCTGTTTGTTCCTATTTAATGAACTCGATCCAGTTTTTTCGTTCTGAACGTTTTATTATTATTATTTTATTTATTTATATCCATTACTATAAGTAAAGCTAACATTTCTCTGGCATAATATTCCAACGCTATTTCTATAACTCTTAAACTATTCTTTAAAATCGGTTCGGTGATTTCGGAATTACTCATATATGTATGAGTAATTCCAATTTCAAGTATGTATATATACATACTTGGTTTCATACACACCATCTTTTCGCTTCGCTGTAATCGGGCAAAAAAGAAAAAATATGCTCTGATATCGGTCTTTTTTTCTGCGAAGCTTTTATACACACATACACATATATAAATATGTGTACTTATAAATATTTCTATGTAAGTAGTTAGATTAATTTTGAAAAGCAGCATTCAACCCTAATCCAATAGATATAAAATTTAAAACACAGACATTATATACTATAATATGATGATAATTCAATATTAAAATCTAATTCTAAAAATACTTTTATATACTGTGTTTTTATTAGGCTAATGTGTTATTTTTGTGTCACGATATTAAGGGCAGATATAAACTAAACTACCTAGTTTAGTTAATTTACCCAAATTAATCACAATATTGGCTAATGTATAACACTTCTATATACATTAGCTTTAATATATGAATGATATAGTATTAATTAAAACAACATTACGGTACGAAATGGTTGCTATTTTGTTCTTAATAATGTTCTGGAATGTATCTAATGACTGAGATGTTTATTAATGAAACTGAGAAACATCTCGGAAAACGTACTCGTTCGGTGTATTATATTAAATAGACAGACTCACGAAATTTTTATATAGAGCATCATTAGGATTTTTCATAGTTTGCTTGAGCTACCAATAATTTTTTTTTTACCTTGAGTAATTGAGTAGAAAAGGCTTTAAGTCCCCCAAACGATTAGTTTTACTACCAGAGCTAAAAAGGGGAATGGAAAGAAAATAAAAAGAGATGCTTCTAACTAAGAAAACAGTCACATCTCTGACATAATATCGATAGTGATGATTATTTGACGATTTTTTTTTTGTATGGCGGGTCCATTTCAACCTAAGTCATTCACCTTTGCGCTATAACTTGTGATTAATATTTTTATTTCATACCTCATGTTTTTTTGAATAATATTGTTATTTTTAAATTATTAAAAGAGAAAGTATACATGATTAATATTAGATCTTATGACTATGTGGAGAGCGTCGGTATAGTGCACCCCTTCCCGGATTTGCCCGGGTGCACAGCATTGATTATGGACTGGCGGTTCTCTTACCATCAGGAGTGCGTCCAGCTCGTCTCCCCACTTCTTCATATAAAAAAACATGATACTTATACAGTATACAAGTAATATAGCAATTGAGATTGCTATATTTAGAGGCAGCGGGCGGCGAGTAACAGCTCTGATAGTGTTATCAGACCAATACTTCCCTATAATATGTAAGAATGTTAGCTCTCACTAGTTGATACTACTCTTTACTACACATAGTATAAAACAAAGTCACTTTTTTTAAAAGATTGAGTGATTCAATAAGAAGGTTTATATACGTCCAGGAAGTTAGCACCACACTTTTGAGTTTTTTAAATTTTAAAAGTTGTTCCGGGTTGTGCTAGGTTTGTTCTACATTGTTCCAAAACGGCATAACTCTGAGAGCTATAGTTTTCGAGAAAATTAGAATAAACAAAATTTTGAGATAGCACCACACTTTAAAGCTAGCGCGATTCTGAGTGTTGTTCTGGGTTGTGCTAGGTTTGTTCTACATTGTTCCAAAACGACATGGCGCTGAGATCGATACTTTGGGAGAAATTGAAGAAACAAAAT
>DWAJ01001326.1:0-23226 GCA_018238005.1 Eurema mandarina | reverse complement strand
CTTACCAGGCACCAAAAAACAACACAAACAGGAAAAACAGGTAATACAGAGATTAATTAACACGAAAAAGCAAAAAATATTATGGAAAATGTCAAACCACGTGTGTTTACCTAAACACCCAAATGACCAAAAAAAGGAACATCACTATTCGAGCTGTCAATGTCAAATGTCAAATAAATTACTGGATCTATATAAAAAATATGAGTATTACTTTAATTTAATTAAATAAGCATAACATTTAGTTTAAGCTGTATACCAAATAAAAAAACATCTTCTATATTTCATTTCTCTGAACGCAATAATTTTTCACGTACTATTAATTTAATTAACAAATACTTTTATTTAAGTGTGCCCACTTCGAGGTTTCACGCAAACATGTCCAGGCTATCAAGTGATCGTTTCATCCGTAATAATTTAAAGTTAATTTATAATTTATTTTACAGTGGACTTTATTTATATCAATAAAAACCCAAGGCTGTACATATATCGACAAAATGACATTGATCTTTAGAAAGAGACAACAGACGAATTTCAGCTTCATAGAGCGTTAACTCTTTCATATGATGCGCAACTATCCAAGATTTTTTATGAGGCGACTGACAATCTTCTTCACAGCTAAAGTGCGAAAGAGATAACACGCCACTAAAACAAAATAAGTCGATGCTCTCTTTCTAGACATCAATAAGCATTAAACTTCCAATTTCTAAACTCAGCTAAACCCGCCTTCTATTTCAAAACTCTGATGATGACTTTTCATATGATTTTTCAAACTACCGTTCTGCGTGAACGTCGAATTACATACGTTACATTTAAACCGCCGTTCTGTACTATGAGACCTGACATGTTCTTGCAGCGATTGCAGTCTCGGATAACTCTTATCACAGAATTCACACCGAAAATTCTTTTCACCAGTATGAGTCGCCATGTGCTCTTTCAAACGCGAGGGAAGATAAAATCTTTGATCACACAAATCGCACTGATGTCTGAACACTTTCAAATGGTTTCTCCTGTGATGCTCCATTAAAGTTTTCCGCCTATTGTACACTTTATCACACAATTTGCACGGAAAAGTTCGGTTGTCGCCGTGAACCTCTATCAAATGCCGATTTCGCAACGCATACGAAAGAAAACACGCGTCGCACTTGTAACAATTCACTGTCGCTTTTTTCTCGTGAACCGTAGCTACGTGCAAACGCTTACTGTACTTAGATTTTAAATTCTTCCCACAAACTTCGCACGGGAAATTCATTTCGACTTTGTAATGCGATTTTATGTGCGTTCTTAGCGACGCGTCCTCCAAAAAGCAGGCCCCACACATGTCACACGTAAAAGTACCGAAATGATCGATCATATGTTTCTTCAGCGAATCGAAATACGGGAAAATACTATTGCACTCTGTACACGTCAAATTGTTCAACGTCAAACGGAATTTTAGGAACTCATTTTTGACAGGAAACAATGACAGCTGGTGGACGGTAGTGATGTGCTGTTTGAACGTGTCAAGATCATCGATTTTCTCGTCGCATAACCGGCAATCGATGCGAGTTATATCGATTTTTGGTATTTTCTTATTTTCTATCGACATTTTGAAGAGTTCCTTGGGGTCGTGTGTTAGAGTGTGCTCTCGTAGTTCGTTGGGATTCGTAAACTGATCTTTGCAATAGTAACAGTAGTAGATACTGATTCTGTTGTGAAACGGACAGACATAGGAGTTATTTACTATAGTTATCGTGTTGTTGTAGGCCATGTACTGCGGTTCTGAGGTTGGATCATCTTTCTTCTTTGGGGGAACTGAAAGAAAAATGTATTGAGATATATTAACTACTTGCTGCTGCTCGTGACTCCGTCCGCGTGGACTTTCATATAAACTTCGACACCCCTCCCTTTTTACCAGCTAAAAAGGCTCTAGAGCAACTGTGTACCAAATTTCGTTCTAATCTTTTCTTCTTTTCTGTAGTTTTAGCGTGATGGAAAGACACACAAACAGACATTGTAATTTTCGCTTTTATAATATTAGTACGCAAAGTATGAATTATGTTCCATACTATTTATTTTAAAAGAACAACTATCAGAGTTTCTTCCCGGTTCCTCTCTGTAGAAACTGCCTTCTGAACTGGTAGTAAATGAGTGTTTAGTAATACCATGACGATTCAAAAGAGTTAATATATGTAGCCTAGTTGAATAAAGATAATATATTGGAATTTTAATGTGTTTAACCATGTTTAACATGTCACATGTGAATATTTCGAGGGTTTTTATATTATTTTAAACACAAGCATATTTAATTTAAACTAAAGTTTAGATCAAAATAAAAAATATATCTAAAAAAAACCAAAAGATTTACCTTTTTTACTAAACATTCTATCTATCTTTTTACTTCTTTCTGGCCTTTTCGATATAATTTTCTTTGTTTGAATTGTTTTTTTTAATTTCACTTGATCTTTAGGACTCTTTTCTCTTTCTGTCTTCTCTTGCTTGCACGCGTCTTCTGTTTCCATATTACTACTGTGGTCTGAAAATTATAATTAATAAAATAGAATTAAAAAAACTGGTCAAGTGCGTGTCGGGTCACTTATAGAATACTCCATATATACCATTACTTTCATTAATGTCGGTTTAGTTTGTAGCAATCACTAATGTGCCGAGTTCTGAATCACGATTATGATATTTATTTGAGACTTATATTAGAATATACTAGCTGACCCGTGCCCACTTCATTGGGCATAATGCTAATTATCCTTTTCGTTTTTTTTATATAGCGTATGACACTCAGCAATAATGTTGCTATCTATTGGTGAAAGAATTTTCAAAACCAGTTCAGTAGATCCCGAGATTATCCCTTACAATTTAACAAACACACAAACTTTACTTCTTTATAATATTATCGACGACGACCGCTTGTCGCAGTGGTAGCACAACTGCTTTCTGCGCGAAGGGACGTGGGTTCGATCCCCACACCGGAAAAATATATTTGTCATTTACATATACATATATTATCATTTACATATGTGTTTCAATACATATTGTACACTATTGTATTGTTACAATACATATTGTATGTATGTATTTACAAAAATAAAAGTAAGTATATGAAATTTATTCCGTTATCTAGTTGCCATTACACAAGCTTCTGCTTAGCTTGGAACTAGACGGCGCTGTGTATAAATGTCCTGAAAATATTTATTTATTAGTATAGACAACTTATCGACATCGAACTATGCGAGACTACGGGATTATCTGTGGTTCGAATGGTTGAGTATCCTCCCTTGTCCCTTGTCCAAAATTTGGACAGTTCATCTGGGTTGGTGCCACCCTCCCACGGAATACCGACGTAAAGAAATTACATAATATCATCAGAGATTGCAATGTTTTCTGCCCGTACACCGGAGTGTCCATTCCATTATGCCTGTGATGAGGTTAAAAGGGTGCATGTTGCCATCTGTACATATCGATACAAAATGCATATACGTACATGGAAATTTAAGCCTAAGCTTTTATAAGCTGTTCCATTTGTAGGTACAAACACCGACGTTTAATACATAGACTGATATAATCTATTACTAATATATAAAGCTGAAGAGTTTGTTTGTTAGTTTGTTTGTTTGAACGCGCTAATCTCAGAAACTCCTGGTTCGAATTGAAAAATTATTTTTTTTATTGAATAGACCATTTATCGAGGAAGACTTTATGCTACATAACATCACGCTGCGACTAATAGGAGCGAAGATATAATGGAAAATGTGGAAAAAACGGGGAAAATTATAAATCTTTGAGGACTTCCTTTGCGTGCGCTGCGAAAACGGTTCAAGATACCAAAATAATTTATGAAAGAATTATTCCTCTTTAAATGATCTAAAAAAAGTCCGCGACAGTATATGTCTGTCTTCTAAGATTGACTCACTATAACATAATAATAGAAATAGATCCGACGGGGACGAAATCGCGAGCAACAGCTAGTACAATATACATCTAGATACATGGAAATTTAAGCATTTAAAGCTTTTTTATAAGCTGTTCCATTCATAGATACAAACACCGACGTTGTAATACATAGACTGATAATCCTTTATAATAATCGATCTGCCGTAAGCAAAGGACACACTATGAAAATGTAACTGTAAAAAGCACGTTCTTAATCTCGATGATACACACACAAGCCCACCGATAATGTTGCTGCTATAAGAAATTTACCCTATAATATGGAAAAATTAAAAACATACGAATTTCGATGCGATACACTGTCACTGTAAGTATGCAAATGGTAGTAGTAATGGTAAAGTAGGTAAGGCTATGTAAGTAGACAAAATTGTCTACCTTGAAATGGCTTCACTTTGAGTGCTCTAGGTCTTATTATTCTATGAGTAGGTATATATAAAAAAAATCATTATCTCACCATATTGTATAAGAGGAATATCATCGTTGGACTCTCCATCGCTGCTCGGAGTTTCAATCTTAACTTCTACTTTCACTTGACTTTCAGTATCTGAAATTATTGTAAAATTATGTAACACTAGCTGTTGCATTAAATATAAACTTTGACCCCCCGTGCCCCCGTATACCCTGTTAAAAAGTAGCCTATGTTATATCTCAGGTTCACACCATCTGTATACCAAATTTCATTACAATCAGTTTGGCTGTGAAAGTGTAAAATTACAAAAAGTTTCAACCCCTCGCAACGCAAACTTTTGGGGGTTGATTTAAAAAAAATAGCCTATATCATTCCCCAGGCTTTGGACCATATGTGTACCAATTTTTGTTGTAATCGGTTCGGTAGTTTAAGCGTGATGGAAAGACAGACAGAGTTACGTTCTCATTTATAATATTGGTATTAATATGGAATATGGATTAGATCATACTAATAAAATGTACATACTTACGTATTGCTAAAGTAGACGAAATATTGACACAAGCTGACCCATGCCCACTTCATTGGGCATAATATTAATTATCCTATACGGTTTTTTTATATAGCCTATGACATTCAGCAATAATGTGGCTTTCAATTGGTGAAAGAATTTTTAAAATCTGATCAGTAGATCCCGGAATTACCCCTTACAATTTAACAAACACACAAACTTTACTTCTTTTTGATATTAGTATAGACTAGCTGTTACTCGCGACTTTGTCCCCATCCATTTCCTTCTATTATTTCTTCGCTCCTATTAGTCGCAGCGCAATGTTATGTAGCCTAAAGCCTTCCTCAATAAATTGTCTAGTCAATACAAAAAAGAATTTTTCAATTCGAACCAGTAGTTCCTGAGATTAGCGCGTTCAAACAAACAAACAAACAAACTCTTCAGCGTTATTATATTAGTATATCAGTTTAATAACATTATAACACAGTCTACATTTTGGTATCAACAATGATAAAAACCTTTATTCTCCAGCTGTGCGTTCAGGAACATCTCCTCACATGTCAGTACTTGCTGACGAAAGGCACTGGCTTCCCGAAGCCGTCCCACACAGGTCGCACATATGCATGTGTCTTTTGCTTCACTGTCTAGGTGAGATAACTGTAAAACAAATGTTTTTATATGTAATGGTGGTCCAATAAATAAATAAATATTTTCAGGACATTTATACACAGCGCCATCTAGTTCCAAGCTGCTTGTGTTAGTGGCACCGTGCACGATCACAGCGCCAACGAGCGTCCACAACTTTGTGGGTTCTGACACATTGAAATTTAAGTCATATATTCTTGAAAAAATATCGAAATGAAAAAATAACAAATATTTTCGACGAATAAATTGTTGTGATACCACAATTCAGGTGGAAAAAAAGGTTTTGAAATCATTTTGGTCATTCAAATCAAATGAGGTAAGTCCAAAAAGTGTGTCATTTTGATTGTGTCAGGCTTTGTTTACTTCATTTAAAGTTGTACTTTTACAGTTAAACAAAAAGATAAAGCTTCTTCAATGGTTAACCTTTATAATAGTTAATGTATTTAAATGTTCCTGTTTCGCTAATAATAAATTAAATATCGTTTTCAGATAGAAATAAGTATTGTTTTGAAGACCGGATTTGTGAGTGTTTCTGGCAACATCAAATCTATTTCTGCCAGTCAGTTATGGTAGCGGAACCCTAAGGTATTGCCGAGTTAGCGATACCCAATTGGGCAACCACTACATTAACAACTACATACAACCACTACAACAACGGGCAAAAACATACATAAACAACTACATTATAAACAGCGTCTTAACAGCTTCGAAATATCATGTTTCAAAACAATTTAAGATACGCGCGTTACTGTTTACTGATATCAAATGTAATTATAATAGAAATTTTTAAAATTTCCACTCACAAGAAGACCAAATACATCCATAAACATATCGGAATATACTTCTTTATTTCCTTTCCATTCATATTCGGTTGATAGAAGACGACACTTCTTAATAGATCGACAACAGCGACAGAACGCCGGATCTATTATAGGTCCTTTACTTGTTTGAATCTTTGCAGCCATTATGCTGGATTTAAATAAAAATGTAATACATCACAATTTAATATTTACAATAAATAAAGAAAATAACATTCGTAAAACCATTTCACACAAACGAAAGCCTACTGTTGTAGTTGTACTGTCATTTGTGAAGTGAAGATGTCAATAATTGTCAATTGTCATTACAACAATAACACAGGTACCATAAATTAACAAATTCAATATTGAGCCCCAAAATTATTCAAATAATAATTTATTATACTTATCATTTACGGTTTCCTGATTATAAACTACTAGGGCATTGATTGTATACCTGAGCGACTTCAATTATGTTATACGAGTTTAAATTAATTGTTTTTCTAATTACTAATTTCTGTAAGTTCGTATATTCTGTGGTCAATTCTACAATCTATGGACTGATTATCAGTTATCTGTATTCTGAGATGTTTGTCTACAGGCATTTGTGATGGCGTCCTGTAGATGTAGAAGTTATTGTTCTCAGAATGGAAAAATCAAAATGCAGAAGAAATAATCATAGTTTAAGTTAAAAGTGATATAAAAATGATGAGAAAGTTGCTCAAATAATACGTGAAAAGTAGTGCTAGTATAAACTTATAGTTCTAATTGATAATGGCTCTTAAAACATCCGAGTGGCGGCCGGGCCCCACAGTGTGCCGATGTTGTTTGTCTGAAGGCTGTTATAAGGACATTGCTACTGAATATTTTTGGATGGGAAAAAGAGAAGTTTATGCTGAAATGCTTCTAGACACCCTTAATTTAACCGTAAGTTCGAATATCGATTTAAGAATTTCTGTATTGGAAGCGTCCATTTTCTAAGCTGCGCGATAACCCGACCGAGAGAAAATGTCTTAAGTTTCCACTGCCTTAACTTTGAACTGGGGTACTATCTGTTAAGTCGGAAAAACAATCAATAATAAATTGGCTTTCTTTTGCCAATTTTATGTTTGGATATTTTATGCAACACAATTTGTAGTAGATTCTTGTTTGATTTGTATAAAACAAATATAAAACTGAATATGCAAATTTTAATATTAAATTTATTTAATATTTATGATGAAGATGCTTCACACGTTTATTTATATATACTATGAGAATAATATGTTTGAAAAAAAATAAAAAAAATTTGAATTGTATGTATTTTCTGCATAGATACCGTATGCCCAAACCGGTGGGCCTAGTAGTCACAGCCGTCTGATATGTGAGCCGTGTATTTCTCGGCTCAGAGACGCAACCGACTTCAAGAGGCAGGTCAAAGAATGTGAACAAGCTTTCCAGCAGTGTTTGAACCCGACTTTGTCTACTAATGTTGATGGTAAGGTTCAAAGTCAGAGTTAAATTTGTCCTTACTCCACTGAAATGAAAGACAATGATTTATTTCTGAGTAAATTTTAAACAAATACCTTCAGAAAGTCTACATGGTGCCTACCACCAGTTCGGGAACTAACCCGGCGAGAAGAACTGGCGTAAGAAACTCGCACGGGTCCCTCACTTTACCAAAAAAAGGGGAAAAAATCATCTTTTAAAATAAAATTTACAGTTCTGTAACTTAACATAAGTATATGGGCTACATAAAGTAAAATTTATGTATTGTTATGGTATCACAAAACAATTATTCATCACCAGTTCCGGAGTCAGTTTCATTAGAGTTTAATTTATCTTTATTTGACTGGTCTACATAAAGTGAAACTTATGAATGGTTGTAATATTACAAAAACATTATTTAGCACCGGTTTGGAAGTCAGTTTCAGTCAATAGAAGGACCAGCAAGAAACTGATAGTTCTCTTTTAAAATAAAAATGTACACAACAAAAAAATACAATACAATTGGGACATAAAAAGGGTCTAATAATATTTCTAAGGTTTATGTTCTTCAGGTCAATGGCTGGTCTTTGGTTAAATATTTAGTGTGTAGGGTTAACATAACTACCTTATGATGTATCAGCTCTACCAAACACATTTGTACACTAAAACAAAGATGCAATAAAACTTGCAATAAAAATGAAGTGTTATTAATAGTCTATTATTTATAGACCTTGCCTAATTACATGATAATTAACCATGCCTTGACATGAAGTTGCGGATATCAGCCCATGGTACCATATTATAATATTAAATTTTTTAAAGTTTTAGTATCGACAGAGGAACCGGAAAAAGAGTCGGTAAAGGTCGAAATAGTGAAACAGGAAGACGAACCTTATGAAGATGACGACTTTGCTGATAATACTGAATTCCTTGATGATGATGATGATCGTAAGTATTTAACTTTTTCAGCTTATAGGGATAATTTTATGATTATAAGAAAAATAATTAGTCTTTCTAATTAAAGAAGAAAACTCACTTGATATGTTAGTATAAAGTTATTATTTTTAACTTTCAACTGATACTTGTAAAGCTACATATAAAAGTATATAATTCAATTTCCTTGGCTTCCATCATGGGTTGATAGAAATCAAAAACAACCAAGACACGAAAAATCGGCTTAATAATGTGGATATGATAGGCAGACCAACATATTGTAATAAGTAATTTTAAACCTTTTTTACAGTTGATGATCAACCCCTAATGACTCTAGCGACAAAAGTACCCAAAAAGGAAAACGTAGACGAAACTGACTTATTAGATAATGCGAAACCAGTGAAAAGAAAAAGCACAGCTAAAACGAAAGCCAGTCCAGCTAAAAAAGCTAAAGCGGAAACTAAACCAACGACCAGCAAACCGAAACCGGAGAAGAAGAAAAAAGGTAGGAGATGGCTGTTTTTCTGTTAGCTATTGGGAGGGGGAGTTGCTTTAAATTGTTTAATAAGATTTCTGGCATTCATGGCACACATCTTATTTGTATATAGTGAATTAAGTATAGTTCTGATAGCTTTTTTAGCATAATCAATTGAAAGGTCCCAAATCAACATAAATAATAGATATTAAAATTAGATTTAAAAGTAAATTAAAGTATAATTTTTTATGGCAACTCCCTCTACTAATATTTAAATTGTTATCTATAGTGCTGGTAATATAATAAAATATGTATAAACTTATTTGAAATAGTTAAATTTTCTTTAATGCATAATTTATTCTTTTATCCCTACATAATTAGATTTTATATGAAGAGTTCTGTGAATATATTAAGTCAGGATTTTTTTTATAAATATTTAACATTTTTTCTTACAGTGAATCATAGAAAAATGTTTACTGTTCATATAAAAAATGTGTAACTGAATTTTCCTATGGATGTACACGTTATTAGCTATATATAACTATGAAGAATATTTATAATATTTTTAATCTTGCTATTTGTCTGTGTTGAAATTGTTTATTTTGCATATATAATAACATTAATGTTATTTAAATACCAGCACTATATATGACAATGATTTTAACATAGCTTGCTTGAAAGTATGGACATGTTTTTTATATATGATGGATTTTTATGTTTAAACTATATATGTTGCTGTTTGATCAATAATACACCAGGATGAGAAGTCTCATTGATATATTCATATAGTAGATTGTGAACATACTGAATCAGACTTTTACTAGCTGTGAGATGACTGTGTAAAAGAGGACATTGTATATGTATATAATACTAGCTGACCGGGCAGGCTTCGTACTGTCTCTGAAAAGCTGTTTATATGGCTTGCCCAGCAATTATTCAAATATTTCTCACATTTTAAACATTCCATCGAACTGAAGCGAACATTTCAAGACCAACATAATTCCGTTCAGCCGTTCTTGAGTTTTAGCGTAACTAACGAACAGAAATTCATCTATAATATATATAGATTTACTGCTAGGTAATGTATAAATGATGAGATTCTTGGTGACTGGGGTATTGTTGGTCAACAAGGTATATTACGTAGGAAAATTGAATTCTCTTGATTGCACTGCTTGGCCGATTTTCTTAATAAAAAATAAAATTGTTTTGGCAAATATTACTTATTTGGAAATGATAGATTGTGGAATTATGAATGAGGAGTTTCTTTAAAGATCCATCATATATATGTAATTTGAACTTTCATGAGTTCCACAAAGGTAATAAAATTAATCTTAATAACATGTTTTAAATAACAAAAAAAAAAAGATTTTACTATGATTTTTGTACAGAAAAAAAGGTGTCCATACTTTATAATTTTGAGTTTTGTGGACCCTTACCTTATTTTGACAGCCACTTTAAAACATTCTCTATTAGTTGTTAAAGGTCCATAAAATTGAATGTGTGCAAATTATAATAACATGGAATCACTTATTCATACATAAATAATGAAAGCACTCAATCAAATTATAAAACGATTTCATCTTATTATAAATGTTCGATATTTGATATTTATGTGTGTCATTTATGAATTTAAACTTATTAACCTGAGAAACTTATATTTGACTTCCAAAACTATCATGTAAATAAAAATAAATTGAAACTATTGGAAGAAACAGCACATTCTAAACCCGTAGGCTTGGGTAGCATTGACTTCTCTGGCTAAAGCTATATACAATACGTTTAACAGTTGTTAAACATCATGTATATAGTTATACATGATGCTATGGTCAGGTATAAACTAATAATAAATAGATTTTACCGTTTAAAAGAAAATGACTTTCGTAGTTGTAATCATAATGATATAGAACTATCTCGAAAACTTTGTGGGCTAAGAACGACGTGAATGTTTTGTTGAAAGCCACAGGAGGGAAACATAATGAAGCCTAGAAGTGGTTTGAAACATTAGGTTGGATTTATCTGGTAGTATAGTATACCATGCAAAGTACAGATGGTCTCTTTTGTTCTAGAGGAAAAAGACGACCCTGTACGGAAGAATGCCCACATTATTATGAAGCATACGACAGCGTACCCGTTTCGGGTGAACGACAAATGCATTCTATGCGTCTACTGTCATGATCTATTCGAAAATCCGGACGAATTTCGCGCTCACATGGACGATGAGCACAAAACGTTTAATATAAAGATCGCGTTTTACAACCTACCCAAAATGGAGTTCATTAAGGCTGACCTCACTAATCTGAAGTGTAGGATTTGCTCGGAAGCTTTTGAGGATATAACGGCTATAGCTGAGCATTTAAAGACAGCTCATTCGCTACCAATAGATTTAGATTCAAAGTTCGGAGTTATGCCATATAGGTTACACAAGGACTGTTTCGTTTGCACCGTCTGCTTTAAAAGCGTACCGTCCTTACTGCATCTTAACAGACATACAATAACGCATTTCCTTACCTACGTATGTCACGCCTGCGGCAAGAGCTATATAGCTACGTCAGGACTTTTGCGTCACGTCAGATCCAAACATCAGACGTACGAGGTGACGTGTAAAAGATGTGGAAAGAGCTTTCCCAGTATGGAGGCGAGAGATCGCCACCGGAGGACGGAAAAGTCATGCATGCTGTACAGTTGCACGAAATGCCAGGAACGATTCCATGATTGGAAAGCCAGGGCTCAGCATATGCAAAGCGCTCATGGGCAGGTCAAGAAGGCGAACCGATGTGCAGATTGTGACCTGTCCTTTACTACCGGGGCAGCTTATTATGACCACTTTCGGTTGCACCATTCGTCGGATTGTGTTGTCTGTAAGCATTGCGGGCTGAAGTTCGTTCGACGCTCGCGTTTAGAGCGACATTTAAGCAAGCATAACTTGTAGAGTTATGATGAGTTTATCGTAACCGTCAAGGAAAATATCATCGTCATAGTCTATGACAGACTAAACCAAAATATATATGTCGTCTTATCCATTTTATTTATTTATGAGTAAATTTTAAGACGTCAGAAATGTAAGAAACATTCCTGTAGTAAAAAAACAATTCGTGTTTTTATACTAACCTGTTAACTTCGGTAAACTGTTCTTATAATTAATTACTATACAAATAAATAGGTACAAAGTAACTATAAACAATTAGTATTCTTTATTTTAAAACTCAAGTCTAAAGTAAAATTCAGCTTTATTGAATTATAATTACATATAGAATTGAACAACCTTTGAATCTGTATATAATTACCCAACAATATTATGTTAATGGCTCGTTCTTATACTCGAAGACAAGCACACAAGCCCACCGATAAGCTTGCTGCTATAAGAATTTTACCTTATAAATGTGGAAAAGTTTAAACCTGCGAAAAACATATCAATTTTGAGGCGATGCACTGCGGCGTAGTAAGATAAAATTGTCTAGGTTGGAATGGCTTCACACTGCTTGCTCAAATTGCGATTTTAGGTGTTATTATTGTATACTTTAAAGTTATAAAACGCTATTCGAGTTTTACTGGCAATCCTTTGACGAAAAATAAAACAGACATGTAATGCACGTAACTAAATATTGTGGTTATATCGTGTTTCTCTAGTTGTTAAAGTGAACGTAACAAAAAGCCTGATGCTTTTTCATGCACAACTAATCATCGGATTAAATAGAACACTGATTTAACACATAATCTTAAAGCTGATATACAAGAGCACTTGTCAAAGATGTGTATTTCTCTTTGTTCTAGAAATGGATTGGGTAGTCGGGGCGCGTCACAACGCCAGGGTAGTGTTGAGGTATGCAACGGCGTATCCGTTCAGAATACCCAGTAATTCTTTGCTATGCGTGTTCTGCTGCGACACTTACGATGACCCACAAGAGTACAGGGACCATATGAATAAGGAGCACACGACTTTCAACGTCAGAACTGCATTCATGCATATTCATAATAACGGCATAGAATACCTCAAAGTCGATTGTGCAGATTTAAAGTGTAGACTGTGCGGTATACATCTCGAAACGCTCGAGGAGATAGCCAAGCATTTGCTCGTAGCTCACGGGAAAAATATTAACACTAACGTAGAGGTTGGCATGCAAATGTTTAAGTTAGGCAGCGAGCGATGGGTTTGTGCTCTGTGCAACGTTAAAGTACCAAGCCTTCGCGAGTTAAGTCGCCACACGAGCACCCACTACCATAAATACACTTGCGAAACGTGCGGCAAGTCATACGTTAACCAGGACAACCTGAACAAACACATATTATACGGTCACAGTGACACGGCAGCGTGTTGAAACAATTTCCCAGTAAGGAAGCTAGGAGACAGCATATTTTAATCTCCCAGAAGTGTTGGCCCTTACGCTGTCCGCATTGCTCGGAACGGTTCCGGAATAAAAAGGACAAAGTAGAACATTGTTCAGTCGCTCACGGCGAAGGGCCTAAGGAGTACAAATGTCCCGAATGTCCCATGGTGTTCAACAAATGGTCCCCATATAGGTCGCATTTCGTACTAATGCATACGAGCAACGTTCACACTTGTTCGTTCTGCGGTCTCCAGTTCGACCATAAAAAGTATTTGGAAGACCATATAGTCTTGCACACGAAAGAGAAAAAGTTCACGTGTCCAGTGTGCGCCAAAACCTTTGCACGGAAGAAAAACTTGAAACAGCACAGTTGGATTCATAGTGAATACAAGAGGTTCGAATGTAAGCCGTGTAATAAGCAGTTCAATCAGCGAGTCAGTTGGAGAACGCATATGAAGTCGTACCATCCGGATTTGGTTGACTTTTAACGACTTCGTTTGAAACAGAAATGTGCAAATCTAACATGATTTATACGTAAATTGGCCACTCAATAGCTCGCGTCGGGTCAAAGTTGCAAAGTTGGGGCATTAAGACGATCTAATACATTGATCTAGCTGTAAATATGTATATCTAGAATATATCAAAATAATTAAAATAATATTGAATGAAATAAATTTCTCAGTAGGTGTTTAATTTTGTTTTCGTGATCGGTACCAATTGGCACTAGTTGGCGGCTTACTGATGATGTATGAGACTGCACATAACATTACGACAAATAGGTAAATATTTAAAGGTTGTCGTGTTTGGAAATAAGACTTAACATTAACAAAGTGAAATATAATAAATTGTTATGTATTAGTATTTTTTGTTTTAAACGACAATATATTTTTATTATTTTTTTTTCTTGTTTTTATTTGAAACCTAGTAATCTTTGATTTATCAAATCTTTTCTAAATCTAAGAAAAACTGAAAGGACTTAAAAATTATTAACCTTTAATTGCATTTGAGTTAAAGAATGCCATTTAATACGTTCATAAGTTTATCCTTACCTTTCGTAACCCAGTAAGAAAATATAGCAAGAAGAGGAAGACGTCACACGCCACAGAACATGTAAATGACCACGGGCATTTCTTTTTGTTCTAGAAGTATGCAATGAGTATGTGATGGCCAAGCGGAATGCGGAACTTTTGGTGAAATACATGACAGTGTACCCGTTCAGGCTTCCAGAAGAATCTATGGTCTGTGTCTATTGCTGTGAGAGCTTCCAAGATGGCCCGAGCTATAGAAAGCATATGACGGAGGAACACCAAACATTCAAAGTCCGCATGGCGTTCGCTCACGTCACGGAAGGCTTCCTCAAAGCCGATATAACCGACCTGAGTTGTCGCATTTGCCTATCAACCTTCGATACTTTAGAAAACGCGGCGAGACACCTTTGCGACATGCACCAAAAAAGCCTTGACGTCACACAGGATCTTGGGATACAACCGTTTCGACTAGACGGCGATAAACTAATGTGTGCCTTGTGTCCGAGTAAAGCGATATGTCTCAGACAGTTGAGTAGACACACCCAGTCACACTTTTCAAAGTACACTTGCGAGGCGTGTGGGAAGTCATACTCGACGATAACCACGTTAAAACATCACATAGCGTATTCCCACAGCGGGGGTAACAGAATATGTAGGAAGTGCAAAATGACCTTTGATACCCTAGAGGCGAAACGCGAACACGTGAACACATCCAAAAAGTGCTGGACTAACATGTGTAATATGTGTAGCGAGAGGTTTGTCACGTGGAAAAGCAAGCAGATACATCTAAGCGAAGTACATGGCGTCTCCAAGAAGACCTACGTCTGTCCCGAATGTCCCCAAGTTTTTGACGACAGGAAAAAGTACAGAACGCATTTCCGCCTCTCCCACACTGAGGATATATTCGTATGCACGTGTTGTGGCCTTAAATTCGACACGAAAAAGAATTTGGATGAGCACAGAGTAGTTCATACAAAGGAGAAGCTTTTCCCGTGTCCGGTGTGTTCAAAGTCGTTTCCGAGGAAGAAAAATTTGATACAACACCTCTGGATTCATAGTGAACTAAAGCGGTTCAGTTGTACGTTGTGCAATAAACAATTCAATCAGAGAGTCACTTGGAAGAGCCATATGAAGTCGTACCACCCTGACTTGGAGGATTATCAGGATATGCAAAATAAGAATGTTAAAATTCTGTTAAATGTTGATAAAAGTGATGTATGAGATTATTTGAGTTGTATTAGAAGTTGCAAAGGAGCTGTCCAATAGCAATTTTTGTTTTTTATTAATACACTGAGATGTCTATGAAGATTGAAAATAGACTCTTTTTTTAAGAACACGCGAGTTCTAAGATTTTAAAAATAAATATTTATTTTCTGCAACGACTTAATAGCTATCTACTTAACAAAAGAAAGTTTGTCTCCAAAAATATAACATTGTTGTGTCGTGTTAAAAGCAGGATATTTTTAATTAAAATTTGGAATCCTAAATTTTTCCTAATCGTCCTTTTTTGACAATGGTATATGGGTTCTGAGGTAGGTTTATCGTCAGGTTACCCCTTTTAAATTTAAATTATGAATTATAATATGATTAGTTAATTTTTATAGCATTATTTTTATAATGACACCCAGGTAATGATTGAAATGATTCGAATTTTACAACATCACATTTACTTATGTCCAAGATAGTACGTTGTCATTTTTTCCTTCCCAATAATATATTGTTGCTAACTGTAAGGAAATAAGAAGCATATATTTATGTTTAATAGGCTAATCGTTTTATTTTTATTAGTATATTTAAGTTAACGTAAATAAAATTATGTTGATCGTAATAGTAGTATTATTTCACACCAAATATAATGTTCTCAAAAGATCTAAGGTGCAGCAAAAAGCCCTATTGTGTTTTTAAGTTCGTAACACTTAAAGATATCTTAATATATTACTAGAAATGTCTTGTTGTGAAATGTGGGTGTTCACGTGACTTCGCAGTTAATTCGCGAAATGACGAAGCCCTTTTTCTGTTCTAGAAAAACCGGTTGCGTTGAGCGAAAAAACTGTCACAAGAGAAAACGCCCGCATTGTCATCCAAAACACGACGATTTATCCCTTTCGTGTGCCGAAAAACGCAATCATGTGTGTGTTCTGTTGTAAAAATTACAAGGATGCGTCCGAATTTAGGAACCACATGCGGGATGAACATGATTCTATCAGTATAAGAATCCTGATGCGTTACTGTCCTCAACACGGCTATATAAAAGCAGACTGTTCAGAACTCAAATGCAAAATATGTAGCGTCTCATTTGACAAAATTGATAAAGCAGCACGTCATTTAAGTAACGTTCACGGGTTCAATATTAATTTCGATTACCATTTGGGTATTCAGCCAATCCGCTTCGAAAAGGAAGGAATACTTTGTGGGGTGTGTGATAATAACTTCCCGTGTTTGCGACAACTAACTCGTCACATGTCGACGCACTTTATTAATTATTTTTGCGAAGAATGCGGAAAGACGTTTATAACCAAGCATTCTCTGCAGGAGCATTTGAAGTTTTCTCATATATCCGCTGAGACTATATGCAGACGTTGCATGAAAACGTTCGATTCGTCCGAAGCTAAACGCGAGCATGTCGCTCAAAATCCAAGTTGCTGGCTCTACCTTTGCTTGATTTGCAAGCAGCGGTTTATTACTTACGCCCAGAAAGGAAATCACATGGTTCAAGTTCATGGACATGACAAAAAGACTCATTCCTGTCCGGCGTGCGGTCTTAAATTTGAAACGCGTTTCGCGTACAGGCATCACTTTATGACGACCCACGCTGAAGACGGTTTTGTGTGCACGTTTTGCAATAAAAAGTTTAGCGCCAAACGGTATTTGGACCAACATATTGTGACTCATACAGGAGCTAAACCGTTCGACTGTTCCGTTTGTTTTAAATCGTTTCCAACAAAACGTAGCGTAACTAAGCATATGCGGACACATGACGATGCAAGGTTTAAATGTGAAGTATGCAAATCCACGTTCAATCAAAAGATCAAATATACTTTGCACATGAAGACACATCATCCAGAAATTGAGACCACGTTAAACAAAAAATAACAAGAATTTACCCAATGTTTGTCGATGAATCTACGATTGAACATATTCTCCCGATGATAATGCACTTTGTTTTTCTTAACTTTGTCATTACCGAAGGCAAAGTTTAGTATAAAAGTTTAATATCCAAACCAGTCGCCGTTATGTGTTACTTAGAAAGGAACGGTTAAAATTAATGCATGGGATTTTCATCTTATCTAGCCTCCGTCCCGTAGAACAGCGCGTTGGTTGTTTGACTGACCAATTTCTTTTTTGTTTTTAGGATCCAAATTGGAATTACGCGGCCGTAATGACACAAAGAAAATTATTCTCGTGTACCAAACACCGCAACGTCGTAACGCTGAGCTCATTCTCAAATACTCAACTGCTTATCCCTTTAAAATGCGGTTCAGTCAAATCCTTTGCGCGTACTGCCATGACGATTACGATTCCTTAGCTAGCCTTCGATACCATATGAAATCGGACCACGTTAACTCTGATTTCAAAAACGTATTCTATAGGACGAAAGATAATTTAGTAAAAATTGACATAACGGGATTGGCGTGTAGATTGTGTAACCTAGAAATACAAGATGTAGATACGTTTATGGGGCACATATCTCGGGAACATAATAAGCCTGTCAGATTTAATGCTCGCTTTGGCGTTTTGCCTTATAAACAGAACGAGAGTAACCAATGGGTTTGTGTGTACTGCCAGAAAAAGAGTAAGGAATTCATACATTTTAACAGACATATACTCACGCATTTCATGAATTACAGCTGCGATAAATGTGGAACGATGTTCGTGTCCGATCACGCGTTGAAAGACCACCATAGGCAGGTTAAATGCTTAAAGTCTGCATACAAAGCTCGGAATGGTCGAATGTTGAAGCCTCGTACCAATGCTGAGATAATTCTCCAATGTTCCACAGCTTGTCCGTTTCGAACGTGGAAAAGTAATTTCAATTGCGTGTTCTGCAGAGTTCAAACTAATAACCCTAGCAGTCTCAGAGCCCACGTTGCTACTCAACACGAAAACTACGACGTACAGTCAGCGTTCTACAAAAAACTCGGCAAGGAATACTTAAAAATAGATATAACCGATCTCCAATGTAAACTTTGCTTTATGCCTATTGATAATTTTGAAACTTTAACGTATCATTTAAAGAATGACCACCAACAGCCGATCGTAACTGATGCTCAAATAGGGCTGCTTCCGTTTAAGTTAAATGATGGATCTCAGTGGAAATGCACCATGTGTCCAAATGTGTTTAAAGATTTTGTTTCATTGAAAAAACACACGTCGCAACATTTCCAGAACTATGTATGTGATACGTGCGGCGAAGGGTTCATAACGGAATCAGCTATGGTGGCACATACGAAAATACCGCACGAAAATAAATACAACTGTAGTCGTTGTATAGCCACATTTTCTACTTTGCAAGAGAGGAATGTACACGTGAAAACACAACACACCTCAACCCCTTACATGTGTGTATATTGTAAGGACAAGCCTCGGTTTGCTAATTGGGAGTTACGTAAAAAGCATTTGATGGAAGTGCACAATTATAAGACTGGGGCGGATAAGTACGAGTGCTCTGCATGTCAAAAGACATTTAAGACGCGTTCAGGGAAATACAACCATATGGCGAGAACACATAGGATGAAGAAGGATTCCGAGCTTAACTATCCTTGCCATAGTTGTCCAAAAGCATTTACAACTCAGTTATTTCTGGATAAACATGTCGCTAAGAAGCATTTTGATTTATAGATCGAACAATAAGAATTTTGTTAGCCTTTCGATGACACGTAACCGTACGACAAGAGTTGAAAATCTCTAGTGCAATAATAAAACAGTATTGTTTTTAGGTATAACATTATGTACATATTAATATAATAAAATGCTTAAGAACAATTAATTTATTTATTTCTTATTCATTCAATTTTAATGTAGGCCCTAAATTTTTTAAACAATTGGTTTAGGCTCGCAGAAAAGTATAACTGACCAGGTTCAGTGACAGATGGATTTTTTCTTTTCTAGAATCGAACGCAGTGAGTCACATTCAGAAGGCGAAACAGAACGCCCAAGAGGTGTTGAGATATTCCACAGTTTATCCATTCAGAGTGAAAGGAAATCATTTATGTTGTGTGTATTGTCGTGAAGAATATCTTCTACCGGAAGAGTACAGACAACATATGGACACAAATCATAAGAAATTTACTGTTTCCACTGCTTTTGCTCACTGTCATGGTGGCAATGAACATTTAAAAGTTGATTGCACGGATTTAAAGTGCAGAATATGCTCTCTGCCCTGCAATGACATCCAAGAGGTTGCAAGACATTTAAATGATCACCACTGCCGCAAGATCGATCTTGACTTTGATTTTCAAATGCACCCGTATAGATTAGACAATGATCAACATGTTTGCTTTCTTTGTAATAAAAAATTACCATCCCTCACGAAGCTATGTAGACATACGACTTCCCATTACTTAAAGTACACGTGCGACGTTTGCGGACGAAGTTATTTGACCGTCGAAGCTTTGAAATATCATATACGATGTAATCACTCTGGTAAATTTGTATGTCGAAAGTGTTGGAGCGAGTTTCCTACGTCAGAGGAGAGGAAGGAACATCTTCATGTATCGAAAGCTTGTTGGCCGTTTTGTTGCATGGTATGTGGGGAGAAATTCAGGTCCTGGGAGACGAAACAAAAGCATTCTGTTGAGGTGCACGGCCGTCCCAATATGACGTATACGTGCACTGACTGTGATTTGGTGTTCCAATCTCGCAAAATGTTCTACACACACTACAGGTTGAACCACACAGATGAGGGCCATGTGTGTTCCTGTTGTGGTCTGAAATTTGAGTCGAGGAAAATGATGGAAGAGCACAGACTCGGACACACGGGCGAGAAACACTTTGAATGTGGCGTCTGTCATAAGCTCTTCACGAGGAGTAAGAGCTTGAAGCAACACCAGTGGATTCACAGCGAGACGAAACGGTTCCCCTGTATGATATGTGATAAGCAATTTGCGCAGAAAGTTAGTTTGCAAGGTCACATGCGTTCCCACCATCCTTCGATAGCGTTTGAAGATTAGTCTTGTATCGAAAATAAATTTGGTAACCTTCTTCTGTTTTTATAAAATCTTAAGTAGCGTAAGAAATAATTTTACTTATGGCAAAGTTAATCGAAAAGTTCGTTAATAATAAAAGCATTGGAATTCTTTAAAAATACGCTTTACCCTAATTTTATAGCGTCTGTCTATGACAGTTAGAAAATGAATGAGACTGTTTATTTTACTTTAGTGGAGCATGAAGAAGAAATAAAATTATATAATGGTTTTAAAAAATACCAACCAGAACGAGAGGCATATGTGGAATGGAATATAATATGGTCATTTTCTTTTTTAGGACCAAGAAGAGAAATTGAGAGAAAAAACACAAAGAGATTATTTGAGAGGTCTGTTAGCCAGAACCCACAGCGACGTAACGCGGTCCTTATTCTAAGACATTCGACGGCGATTCCGTTTAAAACTCGATTTAACAGAATTATTTGCGCGTATTGCCACGATGAGCTTGAAACTATGGACGCGCTGAGGAGTCATATGAAAGACAATCACTTCAATGCTGACTATAACAGCGCGTTCTATAAAGTAGTCGATGACCTGAAAATAGATATCAGCGAATTTAAGTGTAACCTGTGCTCGCAGGAGTTTAGTAATATAGATAATTTTATGAGTCATATTTCTAACGATCACGGCAAGGCGGTTAACTTTGATGTTCCGTTCGGTGTTTTACCATATCGTCAGGTAGAGTCAGGGCTCTGGGTCTGTTTCGAATGTGATAAGGTATTACGGGACTTCACAGAGATAAACTGTCATTTGCGTTCTCACGTCAAGATATTTACGTGTGACAAATGCGGTGCAACATTCCTCTCCGAGCATGGTCTGAGACAACACGAACGCAATTTTAAATGCTACGCCGCTACATACAAACCTCGGTTCGGGAAAGCGTTGAAACACAGAAGCAATACAGAGATAATTTTAAAATGTTCCACTGCGTTGCCCTTCAGAATCTGGGGGCAGAACTTTAATTGTATATTTTGTAGAGTTCAGTCGGGTAACCCGAGCGGCTTGCGGGCGCATATGGCGAACAGACACGCGAACTTCGAAATCAACTCAGTTTTTAATAGGAGAATGAATAAAGAGTTTCTTAAAGTCGACATAACCAATCTACAATGTAAACTGTGTTTCGTAAATATAGATACGTTGGATGATCTGTTGACGCATTTGAAAAATGACCACAAACAGCCGATAAATTTTGACGCGCAACCTGGTGTTTTGCCGTTCAGGTTAAACGATGGCACGAGTTGGAAATGCGCCATTTGTAAATTGCAATTTGCGGACTTTTTATCTCTAAAGAAGCACACATCGGAGCATTACCAGAATTACGTATGTGATACTTGCGGTGAAGGTTTCGTAACAGAAGTGGCTTTACGCGCCCACAAGAGGGTACCTCATGAGAATAAGTACAATTGTAGTAGGTGTGTGGCTACTTTCTCTACTCTAGAAGAGAGGAGCGTGCATATGAAGACGCAGCACACAACGATGCCATATATGTGCATGCATTGTAAAGACAAACCTAGGTTTGCGACGTGGGAGTTGAGAAAGCGACATTTCATGGAATTGCACAATTTTAAGCCGGGAGCCGATGCCTACGAGTGTACCACGTGTCATATGACGTTTAAAACGCGGTCCCAAAAGTACCACCACAATGTTAAGTCGCATAGGTCGAAAAAGGACGCAGATTACGGCTTCCCATGCGGTAATTGTTCGAGAGCCTTTATGTCGAAATTGTCTCTCGATAAACATATAGCTAAGAAGCATTATCATATTTGATCTTTCTCTGAATTAAATTTATTTATTCGATTGTATGTCGGAAGAGAATAGAATAATAAAGCATGTCTTAACAAACAGTACAGTATTAAAAATGATCAATATTGCCATATTTTGTAAGTTGCACGTTGCGTGGGATCTCATGAACAGTTTTTGCGTAGGTTGTGAATAATGTCATATGTTAGTAAGCGTATATGGATTATGTTTATTTTGTAATGTCGTAGTTTTATAAACAGAGCAATAAATGAGTGATAATTGACCGTCTCTTTTTTTAATTTAAAAACACTTTACGAAATACAATTAAAAAGAATCTAAAACTATAAGAAAACGAAGTGTTGATAGATATCAGTGAGAAAGCAATTAAATATAATATAATATAATATATGAAAAGTAAAGTAAATCTATACATATAATAAAAACGTAACGAGTCCCTGTCTGTACATGGAAGATACATGAGAAAAAATATTACAGGAGACCTTTATTAACGAAATAGAACCCGAAACAATGATTTTTGGAATTTTTGTCTGTTTGTCTGTTTGTTTGTGCACGCTAATCTCAGAAACGGCTTATCCTATCTAGATGGGGTTTTCAATGATATATTGTGGCAAGCTTAACTTAACATTTAGTCTTTAATTCATGTCAATCGGTTGATAAATAAAAAAGTTATGGCAATTTAAAGAATCACGTTGAACTTGCTGAACGTTTGTTGGCGCGGGTTAGGCATTTTCAAAAA